>JAZHYW010007807.1:0-10917 GCA_037355805.1 Ixodes ricinus | reverse complement strand
TCGATGCATTGCGGCCGCGCGGGTAGTTAAACTCGTCGGAGCACAACTTTGTTGCCCGAAGTTTGCGGAACGCGCTGGCTGGACTCTCGCGACGCTGACGTCGCGCCGAGCGAGGTGTCAATCATTAGAACGCTCATTTCTTAATTTGAGAGCGGCAGAATGTAGCAAAAGTTCATCGAGGCGCGCGTGCAGCGCGTGAGGGGCGCGAGGAGCCCGCTGATTGAACGGCTACGCCGATGACGTAGCGCCCGTTTGTTTCTACATCCCTACGCCAAGCTAAAATTAATGCTTTGCAGATTGTCCCTAGACGACCTGTTGACGCTCCAAATCCCTCCAAAGTTCGTGTAAAAAAAAAGTGATTAAAAATGACTACCATCTTCCCGAGGGGAACCATGGGGTGATACGGAGCATCGTGTTGGTTCCGAGGAAAGAGTCAGTTGCGTGCTGACGTCGAGAGATGGCGCCACCGACTGCCCTAGCGGTAACCCCTACGCGAGCGCTTTGTCGCGGCTCGCGGCAGAGAAACTTGGAACGCTCGCCGCTCGCCGTTTATTTTTTTCACACTTGAAGGAGAGGAGACTAGAGGAGAGTTGCGCTGCGCGCGCGGTGTGAGTACAATCGAACGCACGCGCAGTACGCAGCTGGTAGAAGAGAGCGGAGAGGTAACGCGCAGCTGTTGGAGAGAGGAAGGAGGAGAGTTGCGCGTGCGTAGTGTGGGTGCGGACTACGACGCCGCGGGACATAGACCCGAGCAAGAGATGCTCCGCATCTAAAACCTCGTTTGTCGAAGTTGTCGCTGACGTCAAAGTGACGTTTCCTAACTTTGCGGGAGCCGTGGTTTGAGCTCGAAAACTTCGCTTCGGATCGAGGCGAAGTCAAACTTTGTCAACATGGCGGTGCCGTACGCTGCGGCCGAGCTTATCTTTCCGCCACCGTCCGCGTCGCTACCGAGACCACCGGGACGCCATTCAACTCCCCGACGACGACTTTCGGCGACAGTACCGGCTATCAAAGCCGTTGTGCGTTGACTCTGCGACGAGCTTCGTTCGGCGCCCGGACATTGGGGCGGCTGACAATCGCGTCTACCGCGACCGCGGAACAACAAGTTCCTCTGCGCGCTCTGGTTCTTCGGAACCAGTAGCTTTCAAGGCATTGTGGCGACTGACGAGACACCTGTCCGTCTCCCACGTGACTCTGAGCCGGGCTGTCGAAAGTTTTTTGCGGCTGCCATCGTTTTTTGTTTTTTTTGTAATATCCGAAGAGGTATTACTAAGCTCGTATACAATTCAGAATGTTGAAAAACAAACAAGAACCAGGGTAATATCTTGGGTAGGGTCGAGTCTCCCGGCAGCCGGCAGAATTATTTCCTCAGAAGTTCTACTGCCAGTCGTCACTCATTGCGGTCAGATCAGTTCATCGAACGACGTGTCATCGACAGATCGTTTCATCGGCACGCGATGTAATAACACGAAGGAGATTTTCTTCTGTTAGAGGTATACATACACATTAAACATTTTCACACCTTTATACATGTAAGTGGGGTGTCTCATAACTAACACCCTAAGAAGTGTAGCCATAGACCTTATAAAGAAAATGCAAACCTCACACCCTTAAAAATGTGTGATTTTTTAAACACGTTTCTTGAAACGTGTGATAATGCACTGCACCTTTTATAAAGGTGTAAAACTACAATACTCCTTCTCGTAAAGGTGTAATTACAACAGTACACTTTTCTGGGGGTGTACACAGTGGCCCGGGACCCAATAAAATGACTGAACAAATAAATTACACAAACGAGTCGCCGAAACAGCACGTCGCTACTTGGCCAGTGTTCAGGCAATTTCGGCCGAAAACCGGCTCCAATATTGGCCGGATGTACGGTTTTGCGCCTCGTCCCGACATCCGGCAGGTATGGGCGTACGCGAGGCAGATACACGGTTTATGTCTAATAGCACTGGCACCACTGATCTCTTAGCAGGCTGGATCACGGATGGAGGCCTGTATTGCTGGGGTCGAGCGGCACCACCGGCAGTCATCGCTTGACACGAGCTAATGCATGCCATAGAAGAAACGGGAAAACTCAATTTTATTACGTTAGTAGTTTGTTCTCGACCATGAAACTTCTATCGTGTTTTCCGCAAAATAACAGTTTATATTGTGGGCAAGAATACTGTAAACGACTAAATTTTCGCGAGGACCTAATTTTCACGAATTTCGCGAATCGCCTACAATTCGCGGAAAATAAGTCCCGCGAACGATTTGGGCAATATGTGAACGCTACGGAAGCTACACTCGATTCGCGAAAATTAGAACCCGCGAATAATTTAAAATTTTCAGCTTTGGCCCGATTCGCGAAAATTTTAGCCCGCGAAAATTAAGTCGTTTACAGTATTAAAACGCGTTAGAATACCAATCTTCTTTAAATAAATGTTGTGTGGTTGAGGGTCGAGGGCGACTCTGTTGGGCGTTAACTGTGATGTGTTTAATGAGACAAGGGTTACCGAGAGTTATCATGAAGTCATACGTGATCTCGGAGTCATCAGAGCTCAGCAAACGATAAGTTAGAAGGCCTTCACTGGGGACATTCGCATCGTTTTAACCGCTTGTGCATAGTACTTCTGGTGAAAGCTTTTTCTTTGAACTGCTGTGAGGGCTTCCGTGACAAACTGAAACTCGGAGCGTGCCGTTCAGTCGCTGAACGTGTCATTTATTTAGCAACCGAAGCAAGCGACGTCAGTCAAAACGGCAATGCTCCGGCCCATTTTTTTTTTAGATCGATGTTCGAACGCTTGGCGAGTGTCCAAGCACCCGATGTAATGATCGCAGCACTTCATAAAATACTCGCCCTCGAGCACCGCGTACAAGCTTCCTACTTTTGCGTGTTTCTCCCTTAGACTTGCGTGTATTGCCTGTTGTCAAGCAATGGCCGCCGGTGATGCCAGTGACGGGCTCCCGATCCGCGATCCAGACTTGCACCGTGAGAGTTCTAATGCATTGCACCCGCGGAGCGCTCCACGGAGAACCGGCCCCGAACGAACTTGCCGAATGCACCGAGTGCAGACTGATGCTGTCGCCATAGATGTTGTAGAAAAGTACCGACCTCAAACCGAAACTAGCGCCTTTTTGTTCGACGTGATGGGTGGGAATGCGAGAGTGCAATCGCTGCCATCGTTTATCTATAAACGTTGGTTGCTGCAACGTGGAACTTACATTTGCGATGACTTCCAATTAAGCGACTCGGCTGTCAGAGATATCTACAGACGGCGTAAGTTTCCGAAACCAGCTGACTACAAAACAGCATAGACTAGAGACATGTTGATGGCACTCCTACGCGCAAGAGCTTGCTTCGTTTTAAGCATGGTATTATGAGTGAACCACTGAAAGGATACGGCTTAAATCTAGTTCGTTGGACTACCTAGCAATACGTCTCATAAGACTTTTTATTTCCCTGTTGAGGGCGTTGAGAACGAGAGCTTTCTCAAACAAAATGCGACGGGGCAAGATAGCTGCCGTTCAAATACGACTTTGCTCAAGCCTCGGGCAACGTCTCCATGTTTAGCTTTCCCGCTCGCTGAGTGAATGCGTCACAGGTTTCTGCTGTAGGAGCTTTGTCAACAAATGTTCCACTTTTCACCCGCACACGGATGATGTGAGATCTCGCGGCCTCTGTGTTTGTCCTGAGCCTTTCAGTACACACTGGTACGTTTCAGCGTCTGTACGGCAACATAGCGACTCAAATTTTGAAAATAAAGCACGGGTCGTCGATTCCTCCCATCGTAAAATATCAGACGCTTACAATTCAAGCTCGCGTTTGACTTTGTGGCCCGCGGGACGCGATTTCGAGCAGAAAATCTACGTTTTCTTTCGGTTCCGCTGTGCGAATGCCTCATCGTAGCAGACGAATTATCGTCGTCTGCTCTCACTCCTTGTCTGTCTGCGAGGCATGACGGGATCGAATTTCGGCCCAACGGCGCTACAGAGCCCTATGACAGAGCCCAAGGACAACGCACAGCGAGCGGCGTGAACGCTCGCCTCCCCGCGATGTCTCGTGCTCTGCGCACCTCCTAGGGATCGCGGGGGATTTTTCGTCAAAAGTTACGAAGTTGAGCGCGCGCAGGGAGGAGGGAAACGTTGCGGCGTTCTTTTGGTCACTCTCCCGCTACGTCAAAAAGCAAAGAATGTTTTATTCCACGAGTTTTAGCGACCCTGGCGTGAGTAGAGCGCAACAGGGGAAGATTGGTCTATTATGCTTCGTATAAACGGTTTTGGTAAGTTAATTCAGGTGAGACTGTTGCTGGCAGCTTAGAAGATACATCTTTTGGCTTTGCTCTTAGCTTGAGAGAGCCATTTCGTACTCAGCACAAATTCACTGCTGCCCAGCTAAAGGCCGGTTCAGACACTTGCGTTTGAGTGCGTTTGACTGCGTTGCGGTCGAGAACCTAAAGCGAGTCGCCGGCATCATATGTGCTTCGTACAAAGCGTGGAATCCAATCCAAGGAATCATTTTTGGCACGCGATATAAGCAGCAGGATGTCCTGGTTTCTCGCAGCCACAACGCAGTCAAAGGCAGTCAAACGCAACTGTCTGAACCAGGCTTTAGCATATAGCGTGAAACTGCCCGCAGTGAGACATTTGGCTGTCACTTCGAGAGCCTTTCGTTACGTGGGCGCATCCCATTTCGAATATTCGGATACGCGGCCCTTCAAGAGAGCTGGTGGTGTTCGCCTACATGCAACACCAGCGCTACATACTAACAATGCGAGAAGTTATAATTCCATGAAGCACGACATCAACTGAACCCAATTTATGACATTTTCCTTGTGTTTTGTGCTACATAAAATTTTGTAATCAAAGCAACTAGTGTTGTGGAATGTGCGCATGTACTATCGCAGCCAATATGAGCTGGAACGCCTCTCCGTATGTGTAGCACGGGGTACTATCAGAGCCGCCTGTCGCATTTTTCTGCAAACTGATGCTCGCTGAGGTCAAGGCAGCTCCCTCTGGCGCTCGCTGCCCCACTCTGCACTTCCTTGTCGTCTGCTACTGAGACTGCAGTTTTCAACTGCGGCAGGACTGTCCGGATGAACGCTTGGATCATCGGGTTTCCTTAAAGCTGCCACTCAAATTGAAAAGGGTTCACCAAAACAGTTGCGAAATGCTAGCGGTACTTCTCGTCTCCCTCGAGAACACCTTTGGTGTTGTTCATTTCCAGGTCGGTCTCCATCCCTCTAGCCGTGAATAATGTAATTCAAAGTGGCTAACGACCTTCTCTATGTTAGTACCATTTTCCAGTATATATTATTTTTAATTCAGATGCCTGACTCATTTTTATCGGCACTCCGGAATTTTTAGAACATTTCTCTGTGGAATACAAGATACATATGTGTTTGAGCAAATTAAATGTGGACTGATTATTGCTTGATAATAAGCCGGGACGCTGCAAAAATTGATTATAAAAAGTTCGCGATAGATATATGTTGTGTCATGCGTGGGTTTCACGGGTCCAGTAAACGAAGAGGTATCGCCCCAACTGCGTCACTAGCAAACATTACAGAAGTGCAGTATGGCGCTCCGAGCACCGGAGGGAGTTTTCTGCCTCAGCGTGCATCAATGTTTGCGGAAAACTGCGGCAAGCGGATCTGAAAATAGCGCGCGTGACGCGGAGCAGCGCGTTTCAGATCATGCGGGCCGCGATAATACATTCCGAACTCATGCGATATATTCTGGGTGTAGACATTGTTTTGTATTGGGAAGCGTGAGAACCTGCCGTTGCCGTCTTCATTCGTGGCTTCAAACTCCGTCCCTACCGTTTAAAAAATGAATGAGCATTGTATCAGCGTGCGGTCGTGCAGGGCATCTGCGTGTTGCGGGTTAGAGGCTGAACTCATGGAGCGAAGTTATGCGACGAATAACTGACGAACGCCACCCGACGGCACGCTCTGCTTTGCGCGCGACATAGCAGCCACCGATGCTGATTCCACGCTCAGAGCAAAAGCCGCTGGGCAAAATTCATCGGTTATTCGCAGCATATTCGTCCCATGGAGTTCAGCCTTAAGCCTGGTTCCGACAGTTGCGTTTGACTGCGTTTGGCTGCGTTGCGGCTGCGAGACGCCAGGACATCCCTGCTGCTTATATCGCGTGCCAAGATGATTCCTTGAATTGGATTCCACGCTCCATACGAAGCACAGATGTGCTTGTGAGTCGCTTTCGGTTCTCGACGCAACGCAGTCACGCGCACTCAAACACAAGTGTCTGAACCGCCCTTTAGACACGAGGCCAGCAATCATGGAACACTGACTAAATCTCTTTAAATGGATGCTGAACCAAAATTGAAATTTCGCAAAATAAGGCCGCAGAAGCGAAACATCCCTTATACATCGATATCTCAAACAGATGGCCGTCTTTTTAGAAAAGAAGGACGCGATCACGCGAGGACTGTAACGTCACAAACCTCCTGGAACGCTTGAGAATGAGACCTTGCTTTTCTCCTCCTCGCTTCGGTTCGCCTGCTTCGAGGGGACGCAGCGAAGAAGAGAGGGAATCAGAATCGTGACGTAACGTGTCTTGTCGGCCTCGTCGGCCGTGTTCAATCGCGTACTTTCGTTTTTAGAGCGCAGCTCTGTAGGTGCCCATTTCCGGCTTGAGCGGTGTCGCCGTCGCCGTTGGCGTCGCCGTTGGCGTCGCCGTCGCCGTGGGCGTAACCGCGCGTTACGTCAACTCAGGTTGCATGCAACCTGAAACTGCGTGTGCAACCTGAGTTGCATACAACCTGAGTTGCATGCAACTCAACGTTACATGTTGCCGCAACCACGTGTTGCAGGCAGCTCAGGTTGCATACAACGTAGTTGCATGCAGCTCATCGCTGCATGTCGCCGCAACCACGCGTTGCAGGCAACTCAGGTTGCATGCACCGTGAGTTGCATGCAACTCAAGCGTTGCATGTCGCCGTGACTACGCGTTGCAAGCAACTCAGGTTGCATGCAACCTGAGTTGCATGCAATCTGAGTTGCTTGACAATTCCCGAAGTCACGTGACTGCCCAGGTCACGTGGCCCTCCAGGTCCACGTGACCCCTCAGGTCAAGTGACCCCCTTCCTGAGGTCACGTGACCCCCCCCCGAGATCACGTGACCCCCTCCCCCGTGCTTTCCCTCCTCCCTCAAGAGCTGCGCTCTAATTCGGCGTTACAGGGAGTTGTAAACGGCTTTCTTTCCAAAATTACGGCCAACCCTAAAGCCGGGGGTCACACCTGCTTATTCCGTGTCTCACTAGAGCGACCAGACAGAAACAAAAGACAGCGACAAGCCTCAAACCCATGCAGCATGCTCGCGATGGTACCTTTGGCAGGCGTTTAGTCGTTCGGTGCTCGTGAAGTAAGCACGAGCGATTGCAAGCCTGCCAAAGATACCCTCGCGTGCATGATGCTCGTGTTTGAGCATAGCCTCCTTTATTCTACAAAGCCTCTCAAATCGCGAAAGACTCTGGTTTGAGGCTTGTCGCTGTCGTTTGTTTCTGTCTGTCGCTCTAGTGGGACACGGGCATATTACATCATACAAAAGACGGTCCGCATACAGATTGGAACGCGAGTCAACGCGAGATCTGCGCTTCGAAAGCCGGATTGCGATGAGTTCAAGCAGAAATTTGGCACGCTGCATTTGAACCACCACAGATATTGCTGTGAATCGTGTTTGCAGACTGCCTTTTGTACGATGCGTGAGCACTGTAACCCCGAATTTAGAGATATCGCTGTGTGAAGGATGTTTTTGCGCTTTTTCAGCGTCCCGAAAATCGATGTAGCCTTGTTTTGTGAGCTATAAATGTCGGTTCATCATCTCTTTAAGTTAGAATTGTCCCTAGAAGGGGAATTCTAGGTCACGTGACCTGGAAAGCAGGGGCGCCGGGGGAGAAGCAGTACCTACAAGCAAAATGGCCGCGACGTCGCTTGATGAGGGCTAATACAGTAGTTCTGCTTGGTTCTGCTGAACATTCATTTCGACCCGGCGGTTATATTAATGACGCGCAATCAACCTATTAGCACGTCAAGCGAAGCGGTAGTTCATAGGGACTACTAAACTAACCGACGGCAGCATTCCGCGAACGCATCATCCTTCAGCAGTCCGGGATCCAAACACATGACGGTGCACAAGCCTTGCAAGTGTTTTTATGGTGAGTAATAAAATGTTTTGCGAACAAGTGTTGGTATATATTTACGCTAACACGTTTAATTTGTTACACTATGCACGCCAACTCGTGAGCAGCGATTACTTTGCGGAGAAAGGGGGTTATCCTCGATAAAGTCTTCGTTCCGGGTGAACAGCTGGGACAATGTACTGTTTTTTGTTCGCAGTGCGCCGACAGTATGCCGACAGCATCGAGGTTTCTACATATCCCCGGTGGCCAGCAATTCAACGGTGACGAGAAGCTTAGCTTTACGCTGAAACAGTGCCGCTGCGTCTGGTTCTGACCGCGACGGTCGGTCGATGCATCCACCAATGGGAAAGGTACCTACAAGCGCGGTATACGAATCAACCTTGCCGATGTCATCTGCACAAGTCGCAGAAACGAGAAATAAACAAATACTTACCACAAAGAAAGTTGACGAGATCATCCTTTCGCTTTTTTTTCGTTTTTAAAAGTGATGTTAGGATTATCTTGCGTCTTATAGCGATATGTAGCAAAACACAGGTGTGCAGGTAGGGAAACCAAAATAGCAGACGATAGTGTCCTGTCCGCAAGCGTCGATTGAAAATGGATCAAGCGTCTGCATCGGGGGTTTGTGAACAGAGGCAAAAAAATATGACATTAGACGAGAGGTTGAAGTTAATTCGGGAAGTTGGGGCAAGAAGGGAACAAATTATGGGAAAATTCGGTCCTACAGTTACTGCACACACAAGACAACAGGCGTGGCTTGACATTGCCGATGCAATGAATGAGCAGGGAGCTCAAAGGACGGTAAAACAGCTGAAAGAGGCGTGGCAAAACCTCCTTAAAAAATGCAGAAGGGTGTACAGCGCCTACAAGAAGCACGAAGGACGCACAGGTGAGTCGGAGGAATTTACATATTCCGAAAAACAAACTAGTTTTCAGTTGTTTGCTTTAAAGATGGTTGGGGGGGGGGGGGCAGGGCAGGTACACAAAAAATAAAGAGAGCCTTTTCTGACATGAAATATAACGCCGTGTTAGCATTTAATTTTTTTATGGCATGACTGATGACAGATATAAAAGTGAGTGTTGACGTGTAACTCTCCACTGCATTCCTGCCCCTGTGCTAAAACGGTAATAAAAGCAGATGAGGCCACATCTCAAAACAATTTATTGAAATTTGCTTTAACAGTGTTTTGGAAGTAACCGAGACACACATGAAACAGCAAAATGTGTGGTAGACCTGAGACAGAGGAGAGCAAAATGTTGAAAGCACACCACCTAAACTGTGCCTTTTCTGTTTTTAACATAAAACAGGTCCTGAAACTTAGGGCACAGTTGTTCATCAAACACTTTGCTGAATACCCTACACTACTGCATCCTCAAGGCACACAGAAAGCACTATGTACAAATTTGACTGCAGCACAAGTGCACGCAGTGAAGTGCATGTTGGAAGGCCAATGTTGCGAGATCGCTCCACTGCAATGTTAAGAAGTTGCATATCTGCCACACAGTATAAATTACTATGCTTTCAATTGACGTTTCATAATGCCGTTGGATTTCTGCTGTTTATATTCTAGTTTGGTAGTTGGTTATTGATCCCCCTCCACTCTGCAATGCCTCTGGGGCCCGGGTGACTACGGAATGAAAATAATGTGCATTCATTTGGTAGGTGCCGGCCCGAACCCCCATGAACTGACGCCCCTAATTCAGGCAGTTCTCGACGTGATCGGCGTCGACTCGCCGAACCTGTCTGGGCTCGACGTCATTGAGGGCGACACTGAAGAGTGAGTGGATTACTTTTACAAAAATCGTCATAGTGCCATACACACAATATCTAATTGGAAATCAGCGCACTTTCATGTATCACTACTGCGTGATGCAGGTTAGGGATAGGGAGCCCAGGCTAGCGGACGTACTGCACTGCCTTTGGGTCACTTATGACAAGCATGTAATTATGAGTTTCTCTTCATTTTACTCATACGGCTGCATAGTTGCTCGACAAACAACCTGCAAAAAAAAAAACACACACAGAAGGATATGTAGCAAAATGTGCTCATTACTAACATAACCAGACAACAGAACTACCGATATACCAAAGGCAGATATCCGAACAAAGAAGAGTTGTAGTACACTTTTTGATGGTTGAAGGAATGCAAGGTGGTGATATTTAGTTCTAACCTCTTAACCAACAGGTGCAACATATAAGACAATATGTTTCCTTCAAAAAAAAAAAGGTATAACCCTGTTGTTATGCATGATATTAGATGGGTTGTTGAATGAGTGAACAAACTCATCGTTTATGCTGTGACGAACTTGTGGGGAACGCAAAAAGGAAAGAGGTAGCATTGCTGGCATCAGTTATCGGTTTAACAGCAGGATCGAAAGCCATAGCGAGATTGACTCTATACATAGCCAAGCGAAGTCTTTTTTGTAGCATCGTGGATTTCGTAAACAACCAGACTAGAATGTTTGGTTTCACAACATCCTTAGGTCAAATAAACGGCAGGGTTAAGAAATTTATAAGGAAGCTAAAGGTAATGAAATACTGAAAGTTGCAACCGGTGCAAGGAATATTACCGTAATATCCCGAGAGACGACCCATCCCCAAAAGATAGCCCATCCTGATTTGTAGCAGGACTTTCTATTTTCCAATGCCTCAAGTTGAACTACGTTGTGAACACCGAATGTTAGCCTACCCCTTATTTTTACCTAATGTGCTCTCAGTTTTGGGTGGGCAATTTCTCGGGATGTTACGGTGGGCATGGACTTCTGCA
>JAZHYW010007806.1:0-147463 GCA_037355805.1 Ixodes ricinus | reverse complement strand
ACTGTTTAAACATTTGTGGAGGACGGAAAAGCGTTTCCTGTGATTTTAGATAAAGCTTCAGATAACTGGCAACCATGATTTTAAGCCTCATTATGCACAAGTGTCGTTACTCTGAAACGTAGCTTATTTAATGACACTATTCATGCCCTTGTTCAAGGAGCTTGTAATACATGAAGGGGCCATGACGCAAGCCCCGTGGGTTCCACAAGCCATTACCTTTTGTCACCTGCCTCTTCCTCATTGTTCCCACTAGTGCCACTAAATTAGCTACGCTTCTGAGTAGCGACACTTGGCCAAATTGTGGCTTAAAATCATGGTTGACAGTTATCTGAAGCTTTATCTGAAATCACAGGAAACGTTTTTTCGTCATCCACAAATGTTTAAACAGGTTGCGACAAAGCAAAAAAATATTACATGAGCCTCCTAACACCGAGTCTAAAGCTGAGGAAGTTGCATTTTTGAATCATGACAATCGGCAGTTGCGTCTGCTCTGCACAAGCACCAAAATGGCGGCGCCCACAACAATGTGGGGGACGGATGCCGATACTTCAAGCGCAGCTCATTTAGCGGCTCTAGTTCCCGCGAACCTCCTTTCCCTAACTGAAACTGAAACTAAATATGAAAAATACACCATTATTATAGCTTATTTAGTTATAACCAACTACACATAATGAGAGGACGAAGCGGCCGGGTAAGAGAAACGCGAGTTTTATGTGTCGACCGTTCTTAACCGTCTCAGAAGAAAGAACGCCAGCTTGTGATGGTTTCAAAAAACACGATCAAAAGAAAAAAGGCGGCACGCTGTGTTCTTTGTGATTGTGCGTCTAATTCATATACACGAATATTTGAAGATCGACGATGGACGTCGATCGTCTCGAGGTAATTCAACGTAATAACATTATATAAATGATAAACATAATGACGGACTGAACGACTCAATTTTTCAATTCATGGATTGTCATATGGCTGTAGCCTATTGTACTTACTGTTGATGAAGAGCAATATGAGGTGACGAGGTAATGATTAAATGATGAGGCTCTATAAGGACGACGATATTAGTGGATATCGAACCACAACGTACATTGCCGGACTTGACTCAAGTATCGTGCACCCAAAGACTTTTCTTCATCCGCAACAAAATATGGTGGAATCAATAAGGATGCTGCTTTACGAAGGCACGTGGAACATGAAAACTGCACTGTGGGGAAGTGCGGCTTATTCATTAATATGAAGGACAGATTTCTAGCAGCATCCCCTGATGGACTGCTTGGAACAAATGGCCTCGTTGAGGTAAGGTGTCCTCGTTCCAAAAGATTCTTATAGCCAACCGAAACCGCAAAAGAGTATGAGGCGAAAAATAAAAAAGGAGCCTGGTGTGAAAGTTCCAAATCACCACCATAGCCTCTGCTACCAAATACAAGGGCAGTTACACAATTCACAAAGAGAGTTTTGTGATTTCAATATATTTACACTCAAGGACATTGATATCCATCCCAACGTATTCAGAGGGATGATACCTTCTGGTCCAACAACATAGAGCCTTTTCTACTCAAGTTTTACATGAAGGCCGGACTTCCGCTGAAATTCCTCGCGTATAGTTGTCCGATCGAATGAACTGCCATTGCTCCCGATCTGGGAATCTCTTGATTTTCGTTCGTAGGCCACAGTGTCATGAGATCGAGGGCTCTGGCTCTTCGTCCACCGAACATTGCTTCGGCGGGAGTTTTTGTCATGGAAGATGAGACCGTCGCGTGCTGCCGGAACAAGAACTTGGCGATTCTTCATTGAACTGCTTCTTCCGTAAGCTTCAAGAGGGCTTTCTTCGTTTCACACACCATTTGTTCTGCTTGCCTGCTAGTTGCAGGATGGTAGCGTGCACTAATGTGGTGCCTGATGCCGTTTTTATTTTCTAAAAAACATGTTTATTTTATTTGAAAGAAGATTCGGCGCGGTTATCGGAGAAAAGTATTTTCGCTAGGCCAAAAGTAGCGAAAAGAGAGCGTAAACGTCAATGACGCGTTTGGGCGTCGTGGCATGCATCGTGTAAACTTCCAATCACTTACAGGACGCATCAACTATGACTCAGCAGATACGGATACGCTTCGCCACCCACCGACTGAATAGTGGATCGTTTTCAGTTACGGTTCATGATGGTGCTGGACTCGAGGAAGACTTCAGTCTTTCTGCAAAGTTAGCCCAGGTGCCAACACTTTTCTTGAAAGCAGTAAGTGCTCGAAACGTCGACAACGTCGGCAGCAACGTGATGTGCTTGACACTTGACGCTTACCATTCGCTGATAAGAAACGTGCTTGTTCGTCTGCCACGAGTCGTCCGATATCAGGTTATCACCGCAACTGCATCTCCTGACAAAACAGGTCATCATTATCTGCATGTCCATAGTTAGCAATCATGTGAACTTATAAATTCCCGAACCCTCATCACTTGCCGTTGCTAAACGCCGCTCAATCATAGCGTCTTCATTGCAAATAAACGTCTTCTTATTTATACTGATGCTTTTCATCATAATCCTCCTAAGCTGTACTTACAACATTATATGTCTGTCGGTACTTCCGAAAATATTGCAACGGCGTTTGTTTTCTGGGAACTATAATGTAACAACCTTTACAACATCTTCCGGATCCCATGAAACACAATATTTCATGACGTCACTTTTCAGTCGTCATTATATTGGTAAAGTAAGTACTGTCAATCACGAAGCAGTTTACTAGACGTCCGCTTCCACAGGTGTCTTGGTAGATTCAGTCTACTGAGCGTGCATTCCTGCAGAAGAATATTTTATTGACAGAATATTGACACGTCAATCAACAACTGAATCCTACTTGGTAAGATTTATTGCGAAAGCCCGTGGCAACCACCAAACCGCATGTCCTTATATCAGCCTGACATTCTCGCAACATGAGCTTGCTGGGTCACGCTATTGAGCCAACTGAGCACAGCTGGCAGCGGCGCGAGCAAGGCCACGAGGGGAACGTGATGGTGCTCGAGCCATCCCACCGTGAACCAATATTTCGGCTACCCCACGGGTGCGTGTCGCCATCTATTGGTTGAACTAACACTTGACTTTCGTAGCCCAGCTGCCATGGCTATGTCGTGCGTTCGGCTCGCGATGCTCGGGCTTCATGCGCTTGTTAGAATGAATGCTTGGGCGAGTTGGATATTCATAATGTAGAAAATAGCGCAAAAGTAAACTCACTCACACTGACAAATATCACGCACACCAGAAAAGAGGTCACTCACGTCGTGCTGACTTACAGCTCAGTTTGTATTTTCGTCTTCTTTCGTTTTCTTTTGCCCGTATGAAAATCGTCATATCTCACTTCGTTGTCTTCTGTAGAAAACGAACCAATCTCTGTCACACATTACCTTCGAGTGTCAAGATATAACAATTCTTTTTCAGTAAGCGTAATGGACGGACTACTAACACAAGTGTCACTCCTTTACATGATGTTAGCTGCCTCAATTGTCTCACGTGTTGATTGGTGATAGTTCTGTCCAATTACGGTGCTATTTTTGAAGTCAGCAGT
This sequence comes from Ixodes ricinus, assembly GCA_037355805.1. Classification (NCBI taxonomy): domain Eukaryota; kingdom Metazoa; phylum Arthropoda; class Arachnida; order Ixodida; family Ixodidae; genus Ixodes; species Ixodes ricinus. The sequence continues at coordinate 143,918 of JAZHYW010007806.1, read as the reverse complement.
GATCTCACAGTCACGGCAGTGAATGCCCAAAAGTTCTGAGTTTGCTATTCGGGTGTTGTTGTTATGTTCCCTTAATCTGTCATTTATACATCTTCCAGTTTGTCCTATGTACTGTTTGCCGCATGAAAGGGGAAAGGAATAAATGACTCCTTCTGAGCAGAGTGTCTGTGGTATTCTATGCTTTTTTAGTGCAGCCGGTAATAGTTTTTGGTAAGGTGTTACATTTTTTTCACAAGCCCGAGAGTTTGTTGGGGCGGAAAAGAATGCATCGATATCTGCGCGATATTCAATCTTCTTAAGGTTATGAGAAATGTTATGAATGTAGGGGATGACCGGTCTTTGGTTACTGTACCTGTCGCGTGACTTGCGGGATGTGGTTTCACCTTTTGTTAATCCGTTTAAGCAAAGTGTCCTTCAAGCAGATTCACCGAATTCAGTCATGTGAGGAGCAGGCTCAACATCCCGTGCAGAAAAGACGGCGCTACGGAGATGAACGCGCAACTCTGGCTCCCGTAGGGAGTCCATACAGGAACTCTTGTCTGTACATATTCGCTTTAGCAGACATAACAAAATGCATGTGGTTCAGATTTTAGATATGTAGACGATTTTGTGGTCTATTGTGGACGATCATTCGGAGATGTGTTTTAATGGTGTAGTTAAAAAGGTCGTCAAATTGTTTGAGGCCAAATCGGACGGATTGAAGTTCACCTGGGAGCTTCCCATTGACAAGTGCATTCAGTTTTATACCTACAGCTTAATTTTACAGATGAACACGTGTGCTGCTTGTACACACCGCGTTCAGGAACGAGCCTCTTGACTTTTGATAGCGCTCATACTAAGCTGATCAAGCTAGGAATTGTTCTCACCTGTGTTCAGGCTGCTCTGACAAAAAGCTGCCATCACGCTTTGACGACTAGCTTTGAACTTCAGATGGAACGCTTAGACAGGCCGGGCTACCCCGCCTGCATGCTTACCAGCATGTATGAAAACCTCCTACAAAAGATCAAAAGTAAGGCAGCATAGGACCCGGTCAGCGAGAAAAACTTAAAAAAATGAAGACTTTAAGTGATGCCTTATTTAAACAAGGTGTCGCATAACCTTAAGAAAATAGCAATTAAATATTACGTCAATGTTGTTTTCTCGGCTCCTTCAAAGCTGGCAAAAGTTTGTCCTATGTTGACTAGACAGAAACGTGATCAATGCTCGAAGAAGCGCGTCGCTCAGCACACAGCTTGTGCCTCTATGTTGTTTACGTGATTCCCCTAACGTGCGGGCGTGTGTATATTAGACAAACTGCGCGGTGTTTCAACGGAAGGGCGCGTGAACATCGTCTAGCTGTTCGTAACAAAGCGGGGTGATACCTTGCAGCATACTGCACGCGTTGCGGGTGCAATCCCGTGTTAGAATTATCAAAATTTATTAAAAGAGGAAATAACAAGACTGAGGAAAATAGATGAAGAGTGTTTTATAAAATCCTCAGGTGACAACTGCGTCAGTACGCTTTCGATTTCAGTAAATGACAAAAAAGTTTCTTTTCTAGATGGTATTGGGTAGTCACGTTAAACTGATACGAATGTTCAAACCATTGTCATCTGTTGTTTGTGTTTATGGGTTGCATTTATCATATGGAGTTGGCAAGATAGGCAAGAGTGTTGACGCATGTGTGCTGGGTGGTTTGCCTTGATTAAATCCGTTGAAAGTTAGCGCCAGTCTGTGTTGTATGTGCCTCTTCTTCGTCCGTGTTTTGTAGCGCTTTTGTTTACTCTAGTTTACCTTGGAGCTGGTGTTTGCTCCGACATGCCATGGTACCTTCTTTAGTAGCTCTACTTCTTTCAACGCTATTGATGGCGCGCTGACGCACGTTCCGCGTTGTCCTGAGACCATATGTAAAGCCACAATGATTTTGTCCTTTCTGCTTTCTTTAGATCCGGCCAATGTAGATGTGGCTTCAAGCTGTGCTTCGGAGCTGCATTTTGAACAATGTGCGGCTAGGTTGCCAGGTGCCTGCAATTCTCCGCATGCATGTTTTGTTTCCTGAGTCTCGTTTACACATCTTCCGGTCTGTCCGATGAAGGCAGTTTACACATCTTCCGGTCAGTCCGATGTAATATTTGCCGCACATCAGTGGTATTTTGTATATCTCAGGAATTACATAAAGAAGGTAGCCTACAGCTCTTGGACATCAACATGACTTTTGGGAACACAGACACGTTCTTGATGTACTGAACAAGAGGTGAGGAAGGAATACTGTCATATGACTCTGGACATACCAAGTTAGTCAAGAGCAGTGTTGCATCAGGGTGCATCTGGCAAGCTGTAAAAAAAGATATTGTCGTCAGAGAGCCTTAGAAGACCCCCGGATGCAGACAAGCAGACTTAGTAAAAGCGGTTATCCAGAACCCTTACTGGTCACTGGCGCAGAAAAAGGCATTTCCAATCTGACAGGAAAAAGCAATACCAAGGAGATGATTGTGGAAAAAAGGCCACTGGCGCTACTGCCATACATACACAATTTCTCACATCGAATATAGAAGATCGCCTTAAAGTACGAAGTCAGGTTGGCATTATCTGCCCCTTTCATCCGTAAAGGATTATGCAAAAAAAGTGAACAACTTGGAGGAAGAAGCGAAGGGCCAGACGTTGTGTCAGGTGAAACACAAACGCAAATTTGTTAATTGTGTTGAAGGGGTGATATATAAAATACTACTGACATGCGGCAAATTCGTCATCTGGAAGACCGAAAGATGTGTAAACGAAACACGCAAAGAACACAAACTTGCATGCGCACAACTGCAAGCACCCGGCAACCTAGCCGCGAATTGTGCAAAATGCAGCTGCGAAGCTCAGCTTGAAGCCACTTCCATCTTGGCCAGATATAAAGATAGGACACAACGCGATATCATTGAGGATTTACATATGGTCCCTGGACAAAACGGAACGTGCGTCAGCGCGCCATCAATAGCGTTGAAACAAGAACAAGTAGAGTTACTAAAGAAGGTACCACAGCATGTCGGAGAAAACACCAGCTTCTAAGTAAAAGCACCGCAGACATGCTCACCGTCAGGTACATCTGTCTACGGCAGCCTCTGCGAAAACCATCCAGATTGGAAGCATAAAAAATGCAAGGCGCCAAGCGATGGGATTTTCTAACCACAATAATTTTTCAAAATCCGGTGGGGGGGGGGGGGAGAAAGAAATTACACAGTTGTTTGTGTGAGCCATTCATTCGTGATGTTTATGTTCTATCCTCCGTTTTCGTTTTAATTTTTTCAAGTGCGTTTTTCTTTCATCTACGCAGCGTAGCGAACAATCACGACACTAGCCACAAAATATTTCTTTAAAATATTGGTATTCTAATGCTTTTGATCTGTCCGCTCAGAATATTACCTGTCATTTCCGCAAAACACGATAAGACCCAGTTTGTCGTGAGTTCCGAACTATGTATGGAACTTTAGCGGTGTAGTTGAAGACGACAAGGTGTCTACTACGGCCGGAGACCAGACGACAAGGAGGTCTACTGGGCCGGAGACGCGCGAACAAAAGAAGGGTTCTACGACGCGAGAGTACTCTACATGGCAGGTGAGTAGAACTGAAGTACGGCGATTGATGTACGAGTGCTTTGCATAACATGCTGAAGGCTTAACTGCATATGGAGCCGAAGCATTTTGGCAGTTTGATACTTTAGACCCATGTTACGGATAAAAAACAGGACGCGGATGGCCAAAAAACATGATTTTCGTGTAAGGCTCGTCAAATTATGATGCGCTGGAGTAGCTTTCTGCGTTAAGTCCTATTTCGAACTCTTTTGTTCGCCTTCCGCCCATTGAAAAGCATGCGGGAAGGACGAACAGAAAGAGTTCGAAATAAGGACTTAACGCAGAAGGCTGCATTTCTCCAGCGCCTCATAATTTGACGAGCCTTACACGAAAATCATGTTTTTTTTTTTTGCCATCCCGCGTCCTGTTTTTTTTATCAGTAACATGGGTCTAAAGTATCAAACTGCCGCATTCTTTAAAGGCTGTGTCTAGTGTGCCGTCTGACGGCACTCCACTCCGCGCCTACAAGTGCCGTCCGAAAGAGAGTCAGACGGCGCGTGTATCACTGGGGAGCTCGTTAACACACCCCAGTGTCTAGAGTATAGTCCGACGGCACTCTTGCAGAGCGTTCGAGTGCCGTCCGACGGTACTCTACTCACGCATTCAAGTGCCGTCCGAAAGTCTCGTATAAACCGAGGTCTCAAAACGGGTTTTTTGAAGCTCTAGTGTAGCTTAGTGGTAAGACGTCTGCCTCATGAGGAAACGGTCCCTGGGTCAATCCCCGTGCGGAATTGCTGTTCTTTTTTTTTCTTTTTTTTTAATCTTTCGAGCATTTTGTTTTGTCGACGCATTTGGCGATATTTACATTTCCTTTTTACGTTTAAATTGGGAAAACCGGATGTTGTCGACGAAATTTCGCTGAACAAAATGGTATCGGACTTCGTTTCCGGAGGTGCATGGGGAAGAGCGGGGCTTGGTTTGCCGGCTGGACGCCGCGAAGCGGCGTGTACGACGGGGCCAATTGAGTCAATAGTTTTGTAATTAGCAGCCGCATACTGTCGCCGCCAAGCGGCGTGAACGCAGGCGGGGGGGGGGGGGTTAACAAGTTCCCCAGTGATACACGCGCCATCCGACTCTCTTTCGGACGGCACTTCTAGACGCGAGTGGAGTGCCGTCGGACGGCACTATAGACACAACCGAAGTCGCCTCGGCTTGTGAACCGTTTCATAGCCATCCAAGATGGCCACCTCGGAATGGGAGCTTTTATATAAATGCTGCCCTTGTTGATGAAATTCCCTTGGCAGTAGCACTCAGACGTCATCTGATGGACCATCAGGGCACGTTCCACCAGGGCTGATGACTGGCAGTCAGTGTCCCAAATTACGTACCTTGATAGAATTTTCAATAGGGGTGGTATCGAGCTATAGACGGTCGGTCAAGGACGTTTAAATACCTGGCTGTCGGTGCTTTCCGTGCATCATTATGGCGTCTCCTTCGAAGGAGCTGGCTGGCTTCACTGAGTGTCAGGTTAGTGCTGAACGCCTAGATGACTCCATCACACGTAAGCTTCAAGTGTACTATTTTCCCTCTCCCTTCCCGAACAAACAAACAAATTAGTCTTGAGTTTATACAGCAGGAGCTTAGTCTGCAATAACGTGTCGACCTTGTTACCCACTTGAGACGAGCAATTTGGCCAGTGCATTGTGACTGCTAACCTGGGGACTTCAACGTGCACCAAGCAGTAGTGATACACGACCGCACACCGGTACGAGGCTCATCCAGATCGAAACGTGCAGGGGTGGGGATTGAAACCAGGATCCCTGGGTTTTGCAGCGCGAGATTTCGCTTTACGTGCTCCAAGTTGGCGTGCGCTATTCTCAGTTCACCCCTTAAGACAAGGGTAGGTGTGCCGAGCAGAAAATCGATAGCATGCAACTTGTTCATGACGCCGGTGGCACCGGTACCTAGAGTTCTTGTATATAGCTACCTAAGGTAGCAGAGTTGCGCATTCAGCCTCGGCGGGTGGCCGTAGCGAAGGCTTTCCTGCACGCCCTGGATGCTTTGCTCGTCACGTGACTAAATTTGGCAAATAGCGGCGTCGCGCGTGCCGCCGCGCATGGAAAGTAGAAAAGAGGAGGAGGAGGCGAAAGCAGGGGAACATACGCCGGGGCGTGTGCAACGTCGGTGAAGCGACCGTAGAGGTGGCTTTCTTGCACAGCGCTGGATACTTTGCTCCTCACGTGATCGATCTCGGCGAGTAGCGGCGTAGCGGCGCGGGGAAAACAAATGCGCAACTCTGCTCCCCCATTGGGGGACCATATCGAGGAACTGTATACGGTACCTAGAGTGCCTTCATACACACGCGCGCTTTTGCTTGAGTGGTGACATCTCAGCCATTTTCACGCCCAATCGCTTTTTTTATGCATTTTGAAGTGCGCGCAATACGGTGTCACTCAGCTCGAGCGCGCAGCTTTCGCTAATGCAGAGACGCCATTTTAGCGCCCAAGTCACGCACCGAGTGCGCGAGAGCGTCACGCGCTGGCACATTCAGTGACACAATGGATGTCTTCACCCTGAGACAGACAGACATGTAGGCACCCTATACGGTACCCTGCGCCCGGTGCCATCGGGCAGAGCCATATATTAGGAGAGTTTGGACAATAGGCGGAGCAAAGGCCGCCGCCAGCGCCGAAGATTCCCCCACGCTTAGAGCGTAAACTAAATTTGTGACACAGCGTCGACCAATCAGGAGACCTCTACTCCATCTCACAAATGTCTGCAGTGAAGACAAAGGCACAGGCGCGTGAGCCTAGCTCAGCGAAACGCTTTTGTTTGTACGAGACCTCGTGCACAGGAGGCCCTTTCCAAAGCCACGAGCTCGTGCTTATGCCTTTGTCTGCACTGCTAGAACAGCGTCTTGAGACTGGCTGAAAGAAAACAGTGCAAAGGGTGGGGTGCGCGAGCGTCTTGAGACGCGGAGTTCCGCTCGGCACGGCTCAAATTATACTTCGTTTCACTTTATCTGCGAGCGAAGCCAAAGCTAGAAGCGCGAGACCAGCGCTTTTTGCATTTCTCCCCAGCTCGCGCGCTCGAGCAGAGCCTGAACGCACGGAGCTTCCGTGCTCGCGCTTCCAGTTTTGCCTTCGCTCGCACATAAGGTGAAACGAAGTATAGTCGTGTCCCATATTTAGATCACACGACCACCGCTAGGGGCTGTTTCGCGGCCTGTGGTTGGCCCCGAGATGCTCGCCTATCCAACCCAATGTATGGCCAACTCTCTCAATAGAGTGCCTTCATACACACGCGCGCTTTTGCTTGAGTGCTGACATCTCCGCCATTTTTACGCCCAATCGTTTTCTTATGCATTTCGAAGTACGCGCAATCCGGTGTCAATCAGCTCGAGCGCGTAGCTTTGGCTAATGCAGAGGCGCCATTTTAGCGCCCAAGTCACGCACCGAGTGCGCGAGAGCGTCACGCGCTGAACATTCAGTGCAACAATGGATGTCTTCACCCTGAGACAGACAGACATGTAGGCACCCTATCTCTCAATAAACGGCTCTGCCATACGGGCGGCGTACAGTGGCACCACGCGTAGAAGTGCGTCCTGCATGATCACGCGTAGCACGAGACGCTCTCGTGCCCCGCGCGCTCGCGCAGAACACTTGAGACGCTTCACGCTATGCCCCTTCGAGCAGAAATGCACCGGTATCTTACCGGTATCCTGGCTACAGCGCCACTTTTTGTCATGAAGCGGCGGCACGTGGAACTAGACAAGAATGCGGAGCGCTCGGTACACCTACCCCTATTAGCCGCAAGATGTTTTGGTAACGCCCTCCTATGGTGCCCTCTCGTGTTGTCACTACCTCGCGAACAACAACTTCGATGGTGTTTGTAATTAGCATGGCGGAAGCTCGAAATCATTTTGCGTTTAAAGCAGCACTGCCAAAACCCTGCACTATTTCGGCAATTAACGTGCATGCCAATGCTGCAGATATAGCCGATACCAAGCGGAGCAGACGCATATCCGACATTTGGCCAATACCTGGCAGCCAGTCTGATCCGAGCAGAACTCACACGATATCCCGGCGATACTAAGACGGTGGCGACACGGCGCTACAAAAATTGCTGCCCATACGGTTGTGGAGCAAAATCGCACATACGCCCGATATTGGGGCCAATCTTCGGGCGACGCTGGTCGAGTCTTGGGACGTTGGATCTCTTTCCTGTCGCGCCCATAGGGGACTAGCATACGCCAAACGCACTTTGAAATGTCCTGCCAATGAGGTCATATTAATAGACTATACCAGTGGTTCTCAACCATCGATGTTTCGCGGACCCCTTGTGTATCGGCGGAGATGGTGGAGGACCCCGTTCGTAGTGAGAGAAGAGGAAAGGTATAGGTTAAAAAAATAAGGATTGAATAAATGGATATAAGGGCTAGTGTGAAGTAGACCTCTCTTATTTACATACACACGAGAAGACACGCCCGAAAACTGAAACATTTCTTCTCTACCTCAAAAAAGGCAACTTTTATTGCCGGCTAGATTGATAAGGCAGGGCTTCGCGGACCCCAGAAGGCCTTCGCGGACCCCGTAGGGTCCGCGGACCCCTTTTGAGAACCACTGGACTATACAACCCTATAGTTAGGCCAACTCTAGAGAACAGATTCGTGGTTTAGGACTTATTTAAACAGCGGTGTTAATCAGCTCTATTTTGTTCGGGCTAAGGCAGTCATTTATATTTTTAACAAGTACGACGAACACTTCTACACTTCCACTGCCACAGCCTCTTTGGGACTACGATTCCTTTCGTTCCGGCAAACCATAGTACGGCTAGAAATGTTGCATAATATAGGTAATGGCAACTGTGGCATTCAGCGTACTAGATGCATGTCCTTCTCTTCTACCTCGCGCACTAGACGATTCCATCTTTTAAGCATTTTGCTATTTCACTTTCATATTAATCGTTTTAAACATTTCTTTCGAAGTACGGTTAATCTGTGGAACAATGTCGACGGGCCTACACGCATGTTTGCATACAATGATTTTCTTTGAGCAGTATTGCATCTTCCTTTGTTTATTGGGTGGTTATTTTGAACTGTTGCTTTCTAGGGTGTCTTTAGTGGGTATTTCGTTCAAACTTACTATGAGCCGTTGTAGCACCACTCCTGCAATGGCCTCAGATAAGGTCGCAGTGTGTTCAAATAAACAAATAATACAAACATTGTTAGCGGCATTGCAATGGTAGTTGAATTTAGGTCTCCCAAAAAGTGCAACAAAAATGTTAAAATTTGGTTTTATTTGCTTTCTTTTTTACAGTAATGTTGGAATAATTTTAACTTCCTATCGTTTTATTTTCCGCATTAAGAATAGTTAACTAACAAATAAAAAAATAATTTTCGACACTAACACCTTTTTTGGTCGTCCCCTTCACTGTTACTGCAACGCATATTTTTTAAACTTGCTTTGATTAATCATTTTCTTTTAAACAGGAACTTCTATTGAGGCAATAATGAATCAATTTCATGTAATACACGATTACTTTTTTTTCTTTTAATACTTAAACAATGTTTCGGTACTTCTTGCGTATAAATAAAAATTCACCGGCAATTTTCGTATAAAGATAATTGTGAAATTACCTACCAGATAACAGTTTTTTCATGTACCCCTGAGTTAAATGGATCGACGGCGTTCTGAAGGGTCACCATACCTCTGTTTCTTAACTTATCGCGCTTGGATTGACTACCGAGGTGCGGGAAGCTGGTGTATTCAATAATTGACTATGAATTCATGAAACCTCCGGAGTCAAATAAAGGAAAATGAAAACAAGTTTTCTGTAAAAAAAATTTATCGGTAAGCCTTTCATCTCAAAATCATTAGAAAATTGTTGAGGGCTAATCTGGCATTTACTATACTCGAAACATTTGTGCAATAAAAAGAAAATAGAATTGGCTTACCTATTTTTCATTTCCCTTGTGCCTGATATGCGTCACAGTACCACATATTTTATTTTTTAGTGTACATGCAAAGTATATTAAAAACAGTTTTTGATTTTGTTTTTATTTCCTCAGATTTTCCAATCTTTAAACAATTTTAGCGAAAACTACCTTTATAAATAGCACCGTATTATAAGAAAAAAATAGGCTTTATTTTTTTTTTGTCACTCTGAAAAAGACATTAAGAGTCACCGGTGTCACTGTCGGTATGATCGCACAAAGCTTTCGTAGCTTCCTTCTCATTACGCTGCCAATCCTTCTTCCACGTATCGAATTCTTTCTTCAAATCTTCTAGACATATCTGAAAAGAAGAGAAGCGCAGAAAAACTATTGTTTAAGAAACACAAGATCATCAAGCATTCGTAATTGTTTTCTTTTAGATTTTTTTTCCTGTAAACCTTCGCAACAACTCACTCCATCATCCCAAAAAATAACTAAAATATAGTTTAAAAAATAATAGGTGAAATTATCTGCCTATATTTTTCTTTCGTTTATCTAACAACTTCACATTTATTGTAAATAAGGTGCATTTTGCCTTTATATTACAAGTGTAAACGCAAGTTTCGCCAGGACCTAATTTTTTTATGAATTTCGGCAATCGACTATAATTTACTAAAAATCTATTTCGCGAACGATTCGAGCAGAATGTTGACACTGAAGCTACACTGAGATGCTGTTCCTTCTTGATCAACAACCTAAAAGCGGATACACACGCATGCCAAGGTCCTTATGCGATCACTACATGGTGTTATTTTAATAATATAAGTATATAAAATATTTAAAATAAAATAGTGCACTAAGCCTCATTTCATGGGCAGCTCAATTCACGGTCACCGCGTGTTCTAACTTTCGATTCGCAAAATCTTGAACTTGCGAATAATTCAAAATTTTTGAGCTTTCGACCGATTCACGAAAATTAAGTGATTTACAATATACGGTATTCGAAGTTCTACACCCAGACGTAGTGGTGCGTTACACTAATCAGAGATGGCTGTGCATACAATTATTTGTGTATTTTATATGGATATATACAAAAGCGAACCAAGAATCCTGCATATTTTTGTTTTGTTAGAAAATCGTGTGTTTGTTGTTACACGTTCTAGCTTTAGTCACTTTCAAAGTACTCTCTGCCTGTTGCGATACGTTTTATTCTAATGTTAAAAACAACCTTTAAACTTGTCGATTTTGATGCCTTTTAGTGCTTCTGCGGATTTTAGCTGAATTTATTCTACATCGATAACCCTTTTCCTTCAAAGAACTTTTCGCATTCGGTAAAACAAAATACGCTTGCTCATGCCGACAAAAACTCCTGATCATAGAATGTCTAATAAGCCTTCAAGGGAAGAAACGAAGGCGCCTGAATTGCACCGCCTACCAAGATTCCCTCATGTTTCTGACACACTCGGTGAGTTTGCGCAGCATGAGAGCAAAAGACCGTACCTTCACGCGCCGCGCGAATGAGTTCGCTTTTCGGTGCTTCGACCACCGACCCTGGATAACTCAACGGGCAAAGTACTTGGTTCACAATCTAAAGGTAGTGAGTTCAAATCCTGCAGCGGGACTGTTTAATATGGTCCTCTCAGGACGTAGCGCTTTTCGGTTTCCGCTTTTCGTTACAGCCGGCCACTATACTCCGTTCACCCCTAAGCTGACAGTGCTGTGAAAGCTACGTGCCGGTTGAACCAGTGGTGCGTCCACCGCTTCCCACGTGATCGCGCTCCTGCCTATAGCCACGCACAAAGAGCGGGATGAGGGGAAAGGGAGGCGTTTGATTGGTCAAGCGAACGCGTAGTTTCCACCGCATTGTTAGTTTAGGGATGAACGAAGTATACAGCTGGCTGTTACAGACAAGCGTTATAGAACTTTATGAAAATCAGGCTAAACAAATAATTTGTTTAAAAAGTCAGACGAGTCAAAGTTGCTTAAACTCGGTCTCACTAGTTGCGTGCAGTACAGGCAAAGTCAATACCAGGCGAGCCTAAGAAAGGGAAAGCACTAAAAAGGCTGAAGAGGAGGAGAGAACCTTCTCTCCTCTCTCGCATTCCTAGTGCTCTCCATTTCTCCCCTCGCCCTCCACTGCCCTCCTCTCCCGTCCCGTCTTCCTAGTGGTCGCCCTTTCTCTCTTCGCCTGGCCTTGCCTTCGCCTCTACTGCACACCAGTACTGACACGGAGTATAGATAGGGAGGGTGGTGTACGGGGTCATGCCGTTTCTGGTCAAAAACTGCGGAACACTCAGCGCGATGTGTGTAGGCGCGTTGTTATGGAGGTGGAACAATCTTCCTGTTTGCCGAAGCTCAGGTCGTTTCTTCCGTGAATCTTGACACGCCATTTTACTGCTTCCAGAAAACAACCTTTGTTGATCGTTAGACGCGGAGGAGCAAATATATAAGTGCACAATCTCTATCACTTCAAATAAACAAATGACTAGTTTCGTGTTCTCCCTCACGTAGAGAAGTGGCAGTTTTTCATTGGATGGATTGCTGCTTTTTGTGGTCGTAGACGTTGCCCAAGGGTCATCTCCAAATATTGTCCCGGATGATGATAACAACACTATGAATACTCAACTGAAAGTAAAAGTTTAATCGGCGAAATAGTGCCAGAAACAAAAGGAAGAAGAAACGTCGATAAAGTAGCAGCGAGCGACGGTGCGTCGGCATGACAGCTGGCTAGATCGCGAATTAATGAGTTGGCAACACCGCACTCGGCTCCTTATCTCCTACACTCGGCTTCTCCAAGATTCGGCCTAGAATGTTCGGGAGTGAGCTAGGGTGAGACTGACTAGACAAGGTCATTCTGACCTCCATTTATTTTACACTCGGGGAAAGAATAAACACGAACCTTCTAGATGTACGCAGAAGCGTTCCTTTTCGGTCATGCACGCGGCATTACTTGCTTTTTGAAAAGTTCACCGCCCCAATGCAACCTTACTTAAATTAACTAATAGCAGCAAACAGTAAACTGTGGGGGTGGTCTGAACGTCCTAGTGAGCATAGTACGGCTTGAGATGAACGACTGGCACTACTTCGGGTCCCGGCTGGTGGCGTCTTGATGGAAGGGTTCGGTCGGGGAGAACCTCGTACTTCCAGTCCCTAAGACGGCAAGTAACCTTGCAGGGCCATCCCACGGCGTTATCAATGTGCGAAGGCGACGAGAGAAATTCATCCTCAAAACGGATCTGCTCCGGTGTCGATGAGTGCCGTTGAGTCTGGCCGTCGATGGTAACGTCTAATATATTTGACACCATCGCAGAAGCGTCGCTCCGATGCGTCTCGTCGCTAGTGTGGGAGCCCTCGGACGTCTCTGGAGGATATTTGCGTGGTTCGTACTCGGCAATACCACCTCCCGGTATTACCGCACTTTGTTTTCCCGGCGAGGCAAGGGAGATGGGCTTTCCCGGCGGGACCTACGAAGAGGCGATGCAGGGAGTCGCAATGAAGGCGGGCGGTCTCCTCGGGGCAAAGCGGGCGCAGGAGACGCTGGACGTCGAAGGTACTCGTGGATGTCTCGAAGGCGTTCACAGTACCACGGGCGCATGTCGTACGGCTGGAACCTGCGCAGTCAAAGTTGCCGGTAGGGGCATCGGAGATAAATGTGGTCGGCTTCGCCGCAGCGGTGGCACAGCAAGCGTCCGTCACCCGTTCTCCAGACATCCGTCTTCCTTGGCGCCGACTGCTATTGGCGAATGTACAGGGGTCACTCCTCCTGGCGTCGGGCGTACTGGAGTACAGGTGTGTTGCCTCGAGAATGCTCCGGATACTGGCGGGCAACTGGTGGTGGTCGTCGGGTCATGGCGGCTAAAGTGAACGTCGTCTGCTCCGGGGCGGCCACGTTGGCGAGAGCTTCCAAGTGTATGAATCGCTGGACCTCGTCGCGTACGATCTCGGCGACTGAAAGCGAGGCCGGGCGTACAGCCGCGGGCAGCAGCTTTCGGAGCTCCTCTCGGACGACGTCCCGGATGATCTCGCGCAGGTCCGATGAACTGCAGCCCACGTAGCAGCTTGATGACGCGTATACAGCGACGCCGGGTAGTCACTGGCAGTACAAGGCTCGTGCCTGGAGGGTACGTTCGATGTTCGTGGCCATCGTCACGAATTGTACGACGGTCGCAGATGCACTGCGCACAAGACCCCCAAAAGATGTTTCCCTTGAACCCCACATGAGGATCTACAGTTTCTTCGCTTCAGGAGCTTAGAGAGCCGCTCGACTGCTAAGCCAAAACGTCTGCTCGACGAAGCTGACGACGCTCTCGTTTGGGCCTTGGATCCTTGCATGAAGCAGCTCCTCAGCACGTTCTCGTCGCTGCAAGGTCGCAAACGCTGGCGGAGCTCGTCCTTGCGTGCTTCACAGAAGCTGATCTTCGCCTCGTGGTTTTCATACCAGGTACGTGCCGTCCCTCGACCGAGACGTACACGTTCTGTAGACATTGCTTCGGCGTCCACCCATGATGACGGGCAACTCGGTCGTATTGCTGCGTCCAGTCATCGATGTCCTCGTAAACGTCGACATGGAAGGGCATCGGAGTATGAGGGGCGACGGGCAGGGACACAACGGGGATGCGGAAGCAGGGGTCTCGCGACCGGTCGGCCCCGGGGAAACATCTCCGGGTTCGGCGACTTCTTCCTTGTTTGTTTCTCCAATGGTTCGATTCCAACGGCTGGCATTGAGTGCGGCGGCTAGCTGGGGCATTGTCTGGCTTCAGAAAAGAAATTTCTCCGGGGCTTGGAACTGATCTAGTTCGGCAACTCCTCGTAGGCGTGCGAGGAAGGGATATAAAAGATTACCCCGCCCCTCCACCAGAAATGTCACGGATGAAGGCGACGACAGGATGAATATTGAACTAAAAATAAAGTTATAATCTGCTAACTTGTGCCAGAAAGATCATGAAGAAGAAACGTCTGGAAAGCAGCAGCGAGCGCCGACGGCGACTGCAGCAGCGAGCGATGGTGCGTCGGCGTGACAGCCGCTGGGCGCGAAAGTGAATGAGTTGGCAATACCGCACTCCGCGTCTTATCTACTACACTCGGCTTCTCGACGATTCGGCCTAGAATGTTCGGGAGTGAGCTAAGCCTAGATTAAGTAGGCAAGGTCATTCTGGCGGGAAAAGAATAAACACGAATATTTTCGATGTACGCAGAACCATTTCTTTTCGTTCATGCACGCGGTAATTTAACAAGAAAAATTAAGGTCATCCTTCAACTGCTTTTCGAAAGCACAACACGTAGCCAAGCGACTACCTTCTTGCTCAGGTGTAAGCAAGAAATGAACAAATTTTTCTGAAACTCGTCTCCTGTATAAATCATCCGAAAATCGCTAACAGAAACTCCACGGCCCGCTCGTCAAGTCTACACGTTCGTCAATGATCCGGCAGCGGTAATCGAAAATGGTCTGATAAATTCTTGGCACTGTCTCTTTAGTTCGACTGGTCGAAAGACGCCCAGAACAAGGTTGATCATCCAACGATATTTCGTCTCGTTTTAATCGAGAAAACAATTCGCAAACTTGTGTTTACTTATGGCAGCTTCCTTCTAAGTAGCTTGTAGAATGACAACTGTTTCTACCACACCTTTCTTTAAAAGAAAACAACATTTCACTCCTACAGATTGTTTGCAAATATCATTCATAGGAAAGAAACGCATTGAAAGAGTCTCTAAAAATAGGCCAACACAGCCAAACGCAGCGTCTTACAGGAACACTGACTGCTACGCTGATGCAGACGGGAACCCAAGAAAACGCTCCTGCCGGGGGAAAGCTGTACTACAAGGATACAGCCCTGCAGAAACTAATTCCGCTTAATTTTAGCTAAACCTTCATTAATACAAAATGCACTTATAATTTTTGTTAAATACTGAAAATAGTAGTGGACTTAATGAGCGAAGAATCTGTATTATGATGGCCGAGGATGGTGCATATTTTGAAACAGACTTAAAAAATTAATTTAAGTGAGTAGGAAGTAATACACTCGGATCCTGAATTTTTCACCGGGGGCCGTCTTCCAAATGAAATGTGAGAATTGAGAAGAACCGATAAATGTTTGCAGCTGCTGGCAAACAGCTGCCCAAATCGCTCCAGTGAAAATCACGCATCGCGTGCAAGAAATATTCATGTTATATTTGTCTCCATCAAAAGGCCTTTTTCAGAAACTTAATACACATCATTATAAGTAGGGCCCTTCGCTTTCGGGCAAAACCAGATATTTTACAATATTCACACCACGAAAATTTTCTTGCAAATCGGGTTGAACACAATAATTAAGGTTGATAGCTGGGCTTGTTTCATTCTGAACAACAGGTTAAACACATTATGGACAAAGGGCTAAACTATTTCATTATATACAGCTGGTTAAACACAATTTACCCTCCAATTCAGAAACTGAATCTCACCATTTCCCAAATTATCCTGCTCCGTATTTGTTTCTTCTAAGAAACGGAGTTCGTAGGAATCCGCGTGTACTAACCCAATGAACTGCAGTGACATTTATTGCATTTCGCCTTAATGTTTATTGTGAAGACTCTTGTTGTTTTCGACTCTTTTTGTTTCAGCCAGTACAACAAAAAAGGGTAGAGAAACAACGCTCAAAACATTTTTTTGACAGGAACAGCATGTATTGTGTTTGTGTCGAGCTGAAGGGATATTGCTTTGCATCGGAAATGTAGGTAGAATGTGATGTTGACAGGACGTTCTATCAATACAGATACGCCAGGAGACCAGGCAGGCCTAGAGTTGAGACAGAGATACTGGGCATGCAGAAGATTATGCAAGCAACAAGGAGTTATGAAAAATCTTAAAATGTGTGAGTTCTTATACCATGCTCTAATTTTATCTTGTGTACATGTTGAATAAATATATTTATACAACCCTATCAATGATTTTTATTGTTAATTATACTTGTATAGTTCTAAATATCACCTCAAAAGCCCGAACTCCTAATTAATTTTGAGAAAACCCCGAATTCTCTTCCATTGTCTGTTTGAATCACATCACCCGATTTTAACTCCCCGATTTTCAAAAAATTGTAAAAATAGAAAGCCAAGGATCCAAATTAGTTTTCTAATTTAATTTTGAAAAAATCGTGTTATTTTGGAATATTAAAGGTACGGTTTTCATTAACCACTTTCGGATTGAAAGCTGTGAAAAAATATCGGTTACGGACAGCAGTTTGCGGCGTTTCGAAAACACCCTCAATTTGACGCGTTTTGTGGTTTCGGTTTTTAGAGCGCATTTATGCGCCAGTAGTCCTGCTACTGGTGGCCCAATTGCGCAACTAACGTGCGGGTGCGCGACATTTATTCTTTGCATGGCAGAAGTTAACAAAAGAATCAAAGCTTATATTCGCAGAAACATTCGAATATTAACCATGTTGAATTAACCTGAGACTGGGGTAGAGAAGAAACATCAAAACGTAGAAGGGACAGAAAATAGACAGGAGATTGAGGCTATATAAGGAGGTGGACTAAATAAACGAGTTAGATGAGTTTGAGACGCCGTCCTGTCTATTTTCTGTCCCTTTTACGTTTTGATGTTTCTTCTCTACCCCAGTCTCAGGTTAATTCAACATGGTTAATATTCACCAGCTCGCCTGCACCCTTACGATTTTTTCTACACTCGAACAGTACCGCGATTCATTTCGCCAGTTGGCGCCACATTATCTTCTTTACTATGAGAAAGGCGAGGTTGTCGTAGCGTCATTCGGCCATGGGCCACGGGACAGCTGACGCGCCGTTGCGTTTGATAGAAACCGAAACTTAAGAACACGTCAATATTTCATTGTTTTTCGGTACAACGTAAAATACTTCGCGAGCATTATATTTTTCAAAAGTGCGCTTATTTAGGCGTTTTCGGCAATCGCTTAAAAGGTTTTAACTGAGATTATACCTCAAAATTGACTAATAAAAGTTAATTACTCAAACGCATTAAAAATCAAATTTTAAAGATAACGGTTTTTTTTAAATTGCAAATTGAAAAATACCATAATGACATCCATCTTTCTTTCCTTTGCGATGTGTACTTTTCGCCGAATAGAGTTGGGCAGTCTTGTGTAATATATAGCCTATATAGCCTAAGTAGCCTGTGAAGAATCTGTATTTTTTACTTTAGTGCATTCATTGTGTTTGGCCAATAACAAATATGTTGCTAGATTTGCTGCGCTGATTGCCATTAAAATGCGACAGCGTTTGGCGCCGTCTTTTGTTATTATAGGACGAACGGGGAATGTTAGCGACGTTGAAACACACTCACGGGGAGAGTTCTTCCTCCCCGAACTGCACCCCGAAGAACCTCATGGCCTCCCTCGTAGGAGGAAAGGAAGTGTTGCATTCGGAATTTACTATCTGGTGTGCTGTTCGAATGAGAATAAAATATTGATATTTGATTTGTGTGGTTACCGCTACTATACGAAAGATTCTTGGCTGCGCAACTTGTTTGCGTACTTTGTCAAAAGGAGAGCGAGTTTGCTGGTACAAAACTGAATTTTGATGGAAACGAAAAATATTTAAAAAAAAACGTTCCAATCACCTGTTGCTGTAAGAGCCCTTAAAATCGGCACGTGCCCAACACCTTTCACAAATAATCTGATGTGATACCTTTTATTTGATACGCAGTAATATTTTACTGAATACATATTGAAAATGTTGATCCTCTTCCTGAATGGGCCTTTTTAAAGTAATCAATAGCAACATCAATTCCCTTCTTTTATCTGATTTCTAGCTTTCTCTGAACGATTTGGCCGATACTTATTGAAACACCCGCTATACTGTAAATATATTTTCTTTACGAGTATTGTATCTTCCTGTCACATTTCTCTGCTAAGGTTGAGTTTGCCTTTTTATGTGTTTCGTTGTCGTAACTACGATATTCTTTGGGCACATCCATTGACTTTATAAAGGTTAAACTGGTCGAGACATGGAACTGTGAAAACCAAATTGTGTGCAAAGAATTACTTAATGGTAGTAAGGTACCTTTCATTGTATTTGCATCATGCATCAAAATAATTTCACAATTGTTACTTGTATACATAAAAATATTACTTTTCCCCGGTAATTTGTAGATGTATTTACCCATTCTTGTAGCCGTTTAGCCATCCTTGACGATTCTCTTATTATGGCTACTTCTATCTACTACGGTTACACTACTACTACCGCTTTCATCACTACTACTACTAATACTGCTACTACCGCTATCATCACTACTACTACTACTACTACTACTACCCCTACTACTACCGCTTCGACGACTTCTACAACAAAGAATACTCCTATATTAACAGTATTCATATGTATTTGGATGTTTTACAAGGTAAAGGTACAGCCAATAATAATACAACTAAATGTTCACGACATGTGTAAAAGTACACAAGCAGTGGCCGAACAGGGGCTGCAATCGGCCTTCAAGCATTGCAAGACATAATGTAGGGGGAAATTCTGCGACTTCAAAAATACATAATAAAAGATTGAGCTTACAGAATATGACGCATATAAACTCTACTTGAAATGTTCTAAAATTTACAAAAAATTTTAACTAAGAAACATAAAAAGGTATCAATAAATGACTACACTCTAAGACAGTGGTTCTCAACCATTGATGTTTCGCGGACCCCTTGTGGATCGGCAAAGATGATGAAGGATCCCTTCGTGGTGAGGGGAAGGGAGAGGTATAGGCTAGTTATGATAATGATTAAATAAGTGGATATAAGTAAGAGCTATGGTGAAGTAGACTTCTTATTGACATACACACGATAAATCTCACCACGAAAATTGGAAGATTTCTTCTCGATCCGAAAAATACAACTTTTATCGCAGCGCTTTACTGAATAGGCAGGGCTTCACGGACCCCTAGAATGCCTTCGCGGACCCCTATTTGAGAGCCGCTGCTCTAAGAGAATGCCGGCGCTGTACTTACTCGCAAAACACTCAAAGAACCAATCGCTGCGGTCTACGAAATCAACTCGGCGAAGGATGAGGCGGAACATCCGTTCAGACCTAAAAATGAAGTCTGTGCTGTAGCATTAAGCAATGCAAGCATGACGCTTTGCATTGCGTAGTTCCACAGCGCAGACTCAATTTTAAGGACTAAACGGATCCGCCTCATCCTTCGCCGAGCGACTTTCGTAAATCGCAGAGATTGGCTCTGTGAGTGTTTGGCGGGTAAGAAGACGCGCAGGCATTTCTTAGAGTCTATGGACAATCGCAAAAAGCAACTCGACTTCCCACTTTCGTATACCGCTAAAACGTACATAGTTATCTTATTGAATTTCTATTGCAGGCCATCTGATGCAAGACCAAAGCATATCGTGGAGCTGTGCATGCTATAAGAACAGGATTGATCGTATTCGGAATAAAATCGATCAGTGAATTCACACAGCCGTTGCATTTAAAAGCTGTCTTGCTTTGCACTAGGTATACCTCGGAAGTATAAAAACACCTAAAAATTTCCTACTTGATTCAGCACATACAAAAAAGCATCTTTCCTGATAGACCAGAGTGAGCTACATGCAGTAGAGGCGGAGATCCAATTATTCATGTTGTGCGGATTGCGTTTTTTTGCCAAAAAGAAAGGAAGCCCTCCTTTGCAACATAATGCCATCTGTAATGCCGTGCTCTCGGTGATATCAAGCAAATGCTAAACTTTGTTTCTGCCCACATCGACCACTCGTGGAAACCAACCGCTGCATGAAACAAGAATATTGCTAAGTTACTTACAACTATGTCGTCTTCTTTAACGTTAAATGGTATGCTGAGGTTTAAGTACGCGTCCTTGCACATGACCACAAGGGTCGGCCAAAAAAAATTCATAAGACCCTGGAACAAATACCGAAATGCAATCAAGAGTCTTATATAGTTCTAGAACTGAAATAACCAGATCACATTAAAAGTCACCTGGTCAGCTTTCTTTGTAAATCAAACCGTGATAAATACAATATTTAAACAGTTCTGTATTTTCAAACTTACACGTATTGCCCAAATATTGTCATGAACGGCAGAAAAAACGCGAGATGTTCAGTTTTTGGTAAAGTGTAAGCTGATATCCATGTTGAATATTGAATGAATATTAGCTGCCTGAATGAGACTTTGTTGTGACCAAGAAAAGAAGAGAGATGAGGTAGTAGCAAGCTAGGTTAACAAAGTCAATTATGGTGAAATGTTTTAACTGGGCCTTTTATTATTATTTAAGCTATCTCAATATAGAGCCAACAAAGTCGACACACTCTAGAGGAGGAGAACTTAAAACAAAACAATCCGTTTTCTTCTTAATTTTAGAGCTCATTAGAAACGTAGGTTATATTTAGGGTTCGGAGTTTTCGGTTTAAACCGATAAAAACCGATAAAAGTACGCCTAATTCATTTGCATCATCGATCCGAACGTGAAGTCCGATATGCCCCATGACTTCACCATGTACGAGCGTGTTTTCAAACTTGTTAGGAAGACTGACGTGATGCAAGCTCTGCATGTTGTGTTGTGCTTCAAAACGTCGCACCGTGTTTCTTTTGGCGGCCACAATTGGTTGATTGGCCAATTTAGGCTTAGGCAGCGCTTCATCTTCTCAGCCTGCCAGTGTTTAGTGTTAGCGTTGAGAGGGCATTCTCAAAGCTGAGGGTCATATTAACAGGAAAGAAAGAGTGCGAATCAAACGAGGAGAACCTGGGAAAGTGCATGTGTGTGTACTATAATAAGATGATGTAATCTTGATATACAGAAGGTGAAGTTCCACGTTTTTTGGGCATAGGCTTTATATCTGACTTGTTTGTACTTCTGTGTTTTTTTTCTTGATTCTTTTACAGTTGCACACATTTGCCAAATAAAGTGTCCATTTTTTTTCTATGCATCAATGCCGTCATTCTTTGAGTGATCACAAATATCAGAGCTACAAGGAACATCTGATCCGGTGCCCGTTGGTGTTTATTTTATATTCACCGGAAAAAGCCGATGAACTTTTGTGGGCATAAATATACGCCGAAAAAAACACGAAAATTGAATTTTAAAATAAACACCAAAAAAAGTACGCCGAATTTCGAAAGAATAGAAACCGGAAACGCAGAACCCTAGTTATATTGCAGGCCTGCATGCAGGCTCTCAAGAACATGGATCTAAAAACTGACAAGTGAAAATATTTTATCTTCGTGCATTTCTCTATGATTAAATAATGGCAGACACGCTCGCACTTGTTTTTGCACTTGAGCAAAACGTTGTAGATCTCGAATGTGAGCCGTTCGTAATACCTTCCCCACATGTGGAACGTACTTTTTTAATTATTTCCTTTCATTTTAACATGACGATAGTAAAAGCATCGACATAGCTTGTGCTATTGTATTACTTGGCAGCTACACAATGCCTGTTGCACCTTTCTTGCCGAATGTCACGTCAGCAACATGTTGTGGTTGTCTCGTCACTTCGACTTTGCAATAAGCGACTATAAAAGATCGGTCCAGAGGCAGTGATCAAGACAAGTCCAACAGGGTTGTTCCAATGCTACGATTGGACTCGCTTGTGTACATTCCTAGTGTGAACAGCTATTGTTGTGGTTTTTGCTTGCAGTCTTTGAGCTCAATCGTATCTCCCAGGACGTCGGTCCAGAGGCGGTGATCAAGACAAGTCCGACAGGGTTGTTCCAACGCTACGATTGAACACGCCTGTGTACAGAGACCGAGACCGCGGAAAAACACGGCATGGAATTATTCGTATGCTCGTTGTTTAGCAAACTTGTGTGGGCCATCTTCTTTACCACCAATGGCATAACCACTGAAACCTCAGAAACGCGATTGATGGCTTTTAATGCAGGGTCGGGCAGTATCGCGATACTAATGTATTGCCATAGTATTTCAGGAATACATTTCGTATCTGTATTTCTGTATCGCGATACATTTTTTTCACTCAGTATCTGTAGTCCTGTTATCGAAATACATTTCGGAATGTTTCTTTGTATCGCGATAAAATCAGCATGAAATGTATTTCGTTTCATTTCTTAAGAAATACCTTCCCAAACACAAAAAACAGGTCCGAATGCATCTTTTTTTTTTTACTTCTCAGGGCATTAGTGTTAAGGAGATGCTGGGGCATTGTTGCTATGCTGACCGAAATTCCTTCCGTTTCTCCAAACTATTTTAGTAGTAGTTAAAGTGTACCAATACGGCCCAATAATCAATCAATACTAAAACACGTGTTTCCAATATTGATATGTTCCCTGATATGTTTCCGATACTCAGGGTGTCCGGTGTCTGACATCCATCCTATCTCCGATATCGATATGGGGGTATCTAGTTTCGACATTGATCCTATCTATTGGCATATCTGGTGTTCGATGGGGCGCCATTGGTCTGACGTAGGCGCGTACCAATTAGTCATCCCTATCCGGATAATCGAATTTTGATAACCGATAATGATAATCGACCGATGATCAATCATC
This sequence comes from Ixodes ricinus, assembly GCA_037355805.1. Lineage (NCBI taxonomy): Eukaryota > Metazoa > Arthropoda > Arachnida > Ixodida > Ixodidae > Ixodes > Ixodes ricinus. The sequence continues at coordinate 120,990 of JAZHYW010007806.1, read as the reverse complement.
GGCCGATCACTCGACTACTCGCGTCGGTGACGTCATGTCACGTGACAAGTGCGAACTTTGAAATCCTCGTAAAAGGGTTTAAAAGGCTTTTAAAAAGTATTACAGCTCGGCCGGTTTCGAACCAGCGACCTTTCGTTAAGCGGCCCGGCGCGCTATCCACTACGCCAAACCTACAAGTCTACAATCTCGTGTTTAGGAAGTTGACTAGCAATCGTGGGAAGTGCGTTGACTCGTGGAGAAAGTGGGGCAACGTTACTAGAACTCTCAGTTGATAATACTCACCGTTGAAAGCCTGGACACGCCGCTGGCGTCCACACGAGACCGAGCCAAAATGCGACAACAGCGCCACTCTGGCATCATTTGCTCTTAACTGTAGTCGCCTATGCAGGCTTTTAGAAAAGCAGATGTTTTTTGCGTAAAACCACTAACGGAAAACAACTTTTTTGTAGTAACTTTTATTGGAGTTTAGTCACAAAACGGTAGCGCGCGTGTTGCTTTCTAAAATCTTAGTTCACAAGGTTTTGCAGTATAATTAATATTGTTTTTATACAAACCGTGCGCTTCAGGCGGTGATTTCCAGGTAGCGCGTCCTGGAGCTAGGGCATATTGAACACTTAGGTAGTAGGTCCGACGGCGACGTCCCAGCTTGGGAGTCGGGGGCGTGCACCTTCAGTGCCCCTTCCTACATGTATCTAGTTCTGGCCTCAAAGTCGGCCGGATTACCGAAAGTGGAAGTCGCGGCAGTTCCTCGACTGTCCGCTGCGGGAGAAATGGCGGCGTTGTGATCGCCATTAGCTCGGTTCTCGGGTGGATCGGATCGGTGCCACTTTCTTCAGGGCGGTCTCTGCGGAAGTTTCCACAACTGAGTGGTCTCTAGTAACGTTGTGTGGGGACATGCCGCTGGATGGCGCCATCTCCAGTGCAGTTGATGTTATTCACACAAGATGTCGCCCCAACTTAGGAAGTGGGGACAGACCGCTGGATGGCGCTTTGTCCAGTGCAGTTGATATTATTCCTACAAGATGTCGCCCAGGTCGTGGGAAAGTGAAGGGGCACGCCGCTGGATGGTGCAATCTCCAGTGCATGTTGCTAATATTTTCACCAGATGGCGTGAGTCGCGCGATTTATCGGTGACCTTCAATCTGTTAACATGTTCGTGAGGTGTCGTATGACCCAGGCAACGAACTCTCTACGTCATTCGTGTGGTGAAAACAGAGGTGTCGAGATGTTTGCGAGGGGACGTCTTACTAGTTGCATTGGAGAACACGCTCGATGGAGCTAGATAGAAGTCTGCGCTGGTGGCCGTAAGACAAACAACAATTTCTTTGTGGCTGCACTGGAACTGCTCATCGACCTGATTGTGTTCGGCAAGTTCCCTCCCTACGAAGTGGACCCGGTTGTGTTCCGGGTAGTGTCCCGCGCGTACGACCACTGCGAGGGAAATGACAAGGAGTGGCCACCTCACGAGGGTCCTTTCACATCTTTGTCGGGATGGGTGACCAAGGTGATGTCCAGAGTGACCGAAGCGGAAACGACGGATGTGGTGGAATTCCTCTCGGACACGCTGCATACCATCAAGGGGTCAGTGCGGTGCAAGTGTTACATCGAAGCAACGTACGTGCATCGGCTGGCCGCGGATGTTCTTCGATACAGACTGCTCACTTCGGATAGTGTGGACTCGTGGAAATAAATTAACAGCATCTATTTATTTGTCTTTCTTTTTATGAAGCGTTAGCTACACTGGCCGAGGTTGAGCAGTTTCGCGTGGCTCTCATAATGAGCCGCACCCGTGCTGCGCAAGCGCGAGGAGCAGTGACGTCAAACGGCGCACAGCTGGCGGGGCGGAGCCGCCGTCGCCGCGGGCACCACTGCCAGTGCGCGCGCCTCACCAATCTGCGAAAGCGCGAGGAGCCGTGACGTCACACGGCGCACAGCTGGCGTGCCGGAGCGCCACCGCCGCGGGCTCTACCGCCACCACGCGCGCCTGCTGGTCTTGCATTCCAGAGGAGTGACGTCATAGCCGCGGCAGACGCACTGGCGCCGCCGCATGCCCAGCCGTGTGCCTCCGTTGCGCAGTAGCCAAGTCTGACGCTGCAACGGAGCCTTGATAGCGCCTCTCATTTGTGCGCATAAGCATCACGCTACGTATATCCCGGCATAGCCGAGCTAAGCCACCGCAATTTTTTTTCGTCAGATAGAAAAGATCGGACCTGGATATCGGTCCGGTCATTCGGATGTTGGCCGAGTTCACGATCGGTCTCTTGAGAATGAGCGATCAATTTTATGTGAACCTTTTCTCGAATGCCTCCAGTGATATATTTCACGACAATACTTTAAGTAACTTTAAGGTACGCTTATCCCAACCTATCCTATTAAATGAACGACATGAGGTTGCCCCAGCAGGAATTAACTTTTCGATTTAGCATCAAGAATGGTACGAGGCTATCTAATGAGATCTATTTTGTCAGACCAACGGACGCTGGGCAAGTGGAATCCAACAAAAAGATTCGAATCCTTGCAAAACAAGACGTCCTTTCGATGCTGAGAAGTGTGGTTGAGAGAATTGTTCGGCCCCAAAGCGAGCCTCGATCGAAAAGAAAGCTTTTATTTTATAACCTTGCAGAGGAACAACGCTTTGCACATGTCGTCTCTATTAGCCAAAAACTTTGAATTTTCGGAACAAAGATTTCGGATAGGTCAGACTATGGAAGGTCGTCGCGTAGAGAAATTGACGTTCGATAAAGAGGTTGAGATAGAGCTGACAAGGGTGAAACACGTCATGGCACAGGGGCCGAACTGAGATCCTTGAGGGCTTCTACGAATCGCCAGAACACCTCATTGACGCGATAAACAGTGCGTATCAATCCACACTCAAACTCCTCCCTCAAAAATGCTGCTTCGTCATAGCCCCTACATAAAACTCGTAGCGTTGCAGTTGCATCACAATGGATATACTGTAAACGACCTATTTTTCGCGAGCTCAATATTTCGCGATTTAGGTCCCCGCCCAAGCTGAAATTACTTTTTAAAAGCCTTTTTTCGAGGAATTAAAATTCGCACTTGTCACGTGACATGACGTCACCGACGTGTACGACTAGCAATGGGCGATGATCGTCCGATGATCGACTATCGGCCGATGATCGATCATCGGTCGATTATAAATTTATCGATTATCGAAAATTTGATATCCAGATAGGAATGACTAATTGGTCGCTCCTACATCAGACCAACGGCGCTACGCCCCTACAGTCAGACCAATAAGATATCTCATTGAGATAGGATCAATGTCAGAAACTAGATACCCGCATATCGATATCATAGATAGGATGGATGTCAGACACCGGACACCCCAATATCGGAAACATGTCGATATCGGAAACACGTGTTTTTGTATTGATTGATTATTGGGCCGTAGTGGTACACCTTTACTACGACCTATTTTTCTATGCGTCCTCCTCTCTCTTCTGAGAAGTGTTGCGTAGTCGGGGACTCGAACCAGGTGGCGTGCCAGGATTGGAGTCAGAGCATCTTCTGCCGCAGGTCCTTAGGTAGGAATTTCTTGAGTCATTGTTTGCTGGCATCCAATGTCCGCTTATAAATGTATCTCTTGCCTTAGCGTACACAGTACACCCAGCCGGCAAAGCTGAGTCACACACAGTCCGTTGCAGCACGAGCCTGGCGGTGGTTGACTTGAAATAGTAGGATGACTCACGCACTAAAGTTCAACACATATTCGAATGCGTCTGCGGCTGCGCCCGTAATATTGCACGGCTCACGGGTACGTCATCAGCCGACGTGAACGTGACCCGCTGCTCTGGGGATCCGAAACCCAGGAAGGAGGCCAGACGTGGCCTCGCTGTGCCGACCCAGACTTCGTACACCTGCGACTCGTCTCGAGCGCGCTGTTTCTCGGAGAGCTTGCGCCTGTGCCGGCAATATCAGGTCGCAATCCACGAGGTCTCTGTTTGGGTGATGCTAGGCGAAACTTGATGACTGCAATCCATGCGTTGGTGGCGGAGGGTCTGCAGGAAGGACCTTCACAACAGGGATGCCATCGTATCGTTTTTCCAACCGTAACAGAAGATGAGACACGTGTTCCAGGATGCTTCAGGTGGTCCACTATTCTCGAAAATTCCAAATGACACTGCCTGCACGATCTTCAACGAGGTAACCTACAACGAAAGTACCTATTGTACTTTCATACAGCAGCGTGGTAAAGTTTCATGTTCAAGGCCACACCTACAGATAAAGAATACCAGTTCATTCCACCGTGACGTCATGTGATCAATGTTGGCAGGGACGTCCTTATTGGACAGGGGCGTGGTGACGTTTTGATGGGATTTAGGGTGACATAGAATTTATTTAGAGGTCGAAGTCTTTTCGCATCCCTCGTCAGACAGACAGGATGTCAGGGAAGGGACCGCGGTCAGTCCTTGATGGAACGTTTTTTTGAGCCCATTGAAGACTCCTCGTCGTCCGAAACCACTACCTTCAAGGCAAAGTGCCAAGCCTACGGGAAAGTAATTTCGGGATCAAAAACTTCCACTTCAAACTTCAAGCTTCATCTCAGTTGGCGTCTCTAACAAATGTGAAAAATGTATTGCAGTATCAGTATTTCTGTATTTGTATTTCTGCCCTCCCTAAAATGTATTCCTGTATTTGTATTTCCAAAGACTTTTTGCCTCTATTTAAAATGTATTTCCGATACGTATCGCGATACATTTTTACAGATGTATTTTAGTATCAGTATTTTGGCTACTATTTTAATGTATCCCAGTATTTGTATTTCCAAATACATTTTTGAGTATTTCTGCCCAACCCTGTTGTAATGCTGAAACTTCTTGCATTGTAATTCGTTCCTCGATCGTTCTTATTGGCTCACCCTGCAACGTCATAGGCTGTAAAGCAATAGGAACACGCTCATGACTCCCACCACATTGCGCTTTTAAACTTGCAGTGACAATACTTCTGTTAAATTCGTAGCCACGGAGCTCGTAGTAGAGTCATTCCACGCCAAACGTTCCCGACATCGTGCTCGTCCATGTCCGATTTTTAAAAGATAATTCGTGGCTTATAGCATACGTTTCTGAACCTTGTGCTGAAATGTTTTCGCCTAAAATGTTTTTTTTTGTTATGGCATGAGCCTGGTTTTCATTTTTAAATTATTTCCTTTTTAGAAACTGTTTTTCATAGAAATTTATGATTACAAGCTGTGCGTCTATTTTTCTTGTATTTTTGCGCTTGTACGTGTATTTTGTATTTTTTATTTTATATTATTTGTAAATTGTTGGTATTTTGGTGAATATGGTTTATTTTTTAGCCTGTCGTATTCGTGTATTAAAGACTTGTCGTGCTCCCAAGCTCCAAAACGGCCCCTGACCCCATCAAGCTGCCTTTGGCACCGTTTTGTATGGGGCACCGTTGGCTTTAAGGGAAAAATAGACTTGAAGATTTGAAGAATTAAAAATTGGTGTAAAACTAGGCGTCATTCAATAATTAAGTAAAACTGAATTTTTGAAACGCTTCGCAATTAATTCTAGTAAATTCGAACGGCTTTTAGCTTGATGTATTGTGATGATTATGCAAATTTATTTGTTCAAATATTTTTTTATTTAACAAAATGCACAAATATTATTACATCACGCAGTGTCTTGTTTAATCACGGCTTTTCGCATGACAGTTATAACCTTTTTTTATTACTGGAAGCCCTGTATGTGCAATACAGAGAAAACTATTTGCGAACGTGCAACAAAATACTTAACAAAATAATTCTAATACTGTAAAAAAGTCAGTTTTGCTACCTAAACAGCCGTTTAATATACCCTGAGGTGTTTCAAGTAAATATACGAAAAATAACGACATTAGAAGAATACTTTATTGCCTTTACTTCCTACATGATCAATCGATTTTATTTTTCTCTACAGCGAGAAAAACAGCATTGAATTTGAGCTCCCGCGTGGCAACCTGGCATTGTTTTTTAGCACTCCTTCAACTCACAGCACGCCACAGTCCAAAAGATGCCTGCGCGTACTTAGCCGCAAAACACGTAAAGAGCCAATCTGCGATCTACGCATTAAGCTCAGTGAATGATGAGCGGAACATCCGTTCAGACCTAAAAATGAAGTCTGCGCTGTTGCATTACGCAATCCAAAGCGTCAGGCTTGCATTGCGTAATGCCACAGCGCAGAATTCATTTTTAGGTCTGAACGGATGTGCCACCTCGTCATTCCCGAGCTAATTTCGTAGATCGCAGAGATTGGCTCTTCGAGTGTATTGCGGGTAAGTACACGCGCAGGAATTTCTCAGAGTGCACCTGACCCGAGAGCTGTCACGAGAGCTAAGAAGCTTTATGCGCACGCAAAGCATTTGCTGGTCTGGGGTTCGACATTCGCAGAGGCTTCAACCCATGCCCATTCTCGACTTGCAATTGCCTCGCGTATACAGTCACAGTTTAGAGCTAAAGATGCGGCGCGGTTTGCCGCGCCCGCTTACTCTCGTCCTTTTTTTCATTTGTAACACAAACAACAGTGGACATGGTATGATAATCATACCTACCGCCGCTTCATAGCAGGCTTGTTGCGCCCTATGACACATCGCGACACTGTTAGCGCGAACACGACGTCGGCGCATTTTCGCATTTTACTTCTAAATAGTATTAGCGAGCACGAACTTTTATCGCCTACATTATAGAACTAAATGAGCTCTTTCCGTAGCAATAATAACTTGGATGACATCCCTTGGTTTCAAAGAGGAAAACGGGAAAAACCGGCGATCGCTTGTTCGCGCTGACAGTGTCGCGCTCTGTACCTATTTGTATCGATGTCAGCTCTCCCCACTCCGAAACTTGATGCCTGGCGACATCGGCATCACCTGACGGGGACTTCTCCTGCAACAATATCATCTGTTGGGCTAGTTGGTTACACATGATCCAGATTAAATTGGATGCAAACGACAAGACAAGAGAAGGTCGGACAGGAAACACAATAAGATCGAGCGAGATCCGTACTGGATTTTGGAAGGAAAGGACCGACGGTAAGAAAGGGAAGAAAAGCAAGTGGCAATGCTTCGAACGACCACTGACTGGTTGCAATTCAAAATCTTTACAAGAAAGTTTTTTTTTTTTTTTCAGAGTGCGGTGGCCATATTGATAGATGAAGCATGTCACTCGGCATGGGCAAGTCATTCTGCAGTTTATGCGGATGCTGATGAGGGTAAATAAAAAACTTGATTGTTTTATTTCTTAATATAGGAGGATAGTAGTGTCGTGCTTACTCATCGCTAATGTGTCACCTGACGGACACAGATCGACGGGTCCTCTCTCTTCACTTAGGATCCCTGAGCGAATTAAAGGGGCAATCGATCCGTGTCCCTCAGGTCTTGAGCATCAATGGGAGGCTGCCTCTATCCAGTATGATTTCGTAGTAACCACTTGCACCGAAAGAACACGGAGGAAGTTCAGTTTCAGCAAACAACCCAGAAAGTTTGATTGTACGCACTGCACATTAAAAAAAAAACACTCCTGCCCATTCGCTCGATTCGGGTGTATAAAGATCAGGTTCTTCAGAACACAAGCCAGAATTGTATCTAAACCAGTATATTTAACCTTAAGACCTTATTCTGGCTGGTTTAGTGTGAGGAAAGAGGTGAATCAGGTCAAACTGTAGATAAATCATGCAGTATTACAAATTTTGCTCCGATAGGTGTCACATAAACATAACAGGACGAACGTCATAAAGCTTAAACCATTTTTACTGTCACGTTGATTTGTGAAAGGCATGAATTAAACCTCTACAACTAAACTGAGCCGGTGACAAATTAGCCATGTGTAAACGCGACACAACTATCATTCTAATTTAGAAAGCCAAAATATCAGAATGTTCTACGTAACCTCATCAGTAGAGGCCGGATGTTTAGGCACTTAAGAAGCAACTTTCGACGCCTATAAAAGCACCCAAAACTTAGTAATCGCATTTGAACTCGCAATCAGTTTTTATTCACAGTGTGCTTTTGAAAGCATTTAAGGCCTCTGCCATTCAAAGAAATACAGAATAAAGTTTTACAATAGGAATTACATTTAATTTGTCCAACATTCGAAACAAAAAGTCGACCCAAGCCCACACCGGTACTAAGCTGTCCCATGCTGTACATAGTCCAACTAGAAACAATTGGAAAAATTATAAAAACTATAACAAACAAGCACAATCTCAATTTTATTGGGTTCAAACATCTGCCTCTTGTCGCTTAGAACCAGTTTGTACGCTAAAAAAGAGCGTTCCACATCAACTGATGTGACTGGGGCGTACTTGTACTTAGGAATATTCAATACTTCCACACCCTTTGGTACCTGGGTCGCTAAACTCGTCAAACACAACTTTCTTTGTGTTATGACAAAGTGGGGGGAGGAGCCGAAAAATTGTCGCGAAGTTTTCTTTTCCCACAAATCCGCAGATTTGTGTATCTTCGTGACGCTTTTCATTGAAGAGGCGAAAAATCCCTACCACTCCCTAGGCGCCGAACAAGAGCAGCACGAGAGAGCGCGCGGAGACAGCCGTGGTTTATGCGTGTGACGTCACGACAAAAATTATCAGCTGCAACCGACATGTTTGATTGTCTCTATGATGGAGGCTTGGATAATTGCATTCTAAAATCAACACCGTCGAAGCTGATAGCCTGATATCGTTCTTATATCCGCCGAGCCCGACGTAGCTAGGTCACAACCAGCAGAGTAGCATTGCCCACTTTCGGACGGATTTCGCTTCCGGGCAGTTGTCTCCCCCATTGGCGGGATAAAATCACTTTATGGTAGACTTTCAAAGATTAGCCAAACTGGGATTAATCATGTGTTGTTTAACGGAAATAAGAGTCATGTCAGGTTGTCAATATTGACGGTGATGTTTCGAGAACACGAAGACACGCAAGCTTTCATCGTAGACAACCAAACTTGTCACCGTCGGCTTGAATAGGCACCGTCAAATTTGTCGTTCACAACTGATAATCCTGACCCTGACGTCAAAGGTATGAAATATAAAAGGACGTCACTGAACGCCCCTGCATACAACGAAGCCCTGCCACGAGCCTCTCGCTTGGAAGTCGGTCATGGCCGCTTGTGAGTTATTAGAACCCGAACTGTTTTAATTTCAGAATTTCTAGAACCATAATTTCGAAAATTGCACGCTGTGCTGTTCCTCGTCATCGCTCAGTTGGAACGCCTCTATCAGGGTCGTCGAAACAGGAGGACGGGGAGGGGTCACCCTCCCCCAGTGGCGTCGAAAGAGAGGGCAAGGGGCATAAAGGTGTAGGGGGGGGGGGGGGGGTATCGCCCCAGCCCCTGATCATAGCATTTCAGAGAGTTACAATAATAAAAAAATTAAATACGTTTACAGTTCTCTGTAACGTCGAATTAGAGCGCAGCTCTTGAGGAGAAGGAGGGGAGGGTATGCCCTTCCACCTTCCTCCGTACCCTCCCCTCCTCCTCTCCTGCTCCCCTCACATTTAGCGGGGAAACTGAATTGGTATTGAGGTCACGCGGCATCAGTTTTCCCGCTAAATTTAGCGGTGAAACGTCCCATAATGCAACACGCGCTGTTATGCCGACGGCGACGCCGCTCAAGCCCGAAAAAGGCACCTAAGAGCTGCGTTAAAAAAATTCGGGGGAAGGGATATCCCCCTTCTTCACTACCATCAACCCCTCTCTCTCTCTCTCTCTCTCCCCCTCTCTCTCTCTCTCTCTCTCCCAAACAATTTCTACGGACCTTCCTGACTCTCATTTGTGTGTGTGAATGTGTGTGCGTATGTGTTTGTGTGTGTGTGTGTTGGTCGTACCTTTTTTTATTTCCCTTTATTAGGGTTTTCCTCGCCATCTCTCGTCACCCCTCTTCTCTCAAACACTACCGACGTCAGTCCACACACGGCCCCTGGGTGACCCCGGTAGCATTGTTGACGGTTCCGGAAGATGAGCTCTAACGCCGCGTACACCGCGCACGGCTCCACAATATCACAAGCTTCAATCTTCGCCTCGATTCTGAAGCGAAGATTTTGGCCTCAAACAACTCTTTCCAAAGTTGCGAAACGTCACTTTGTCGTCACCAATAACTTCCACAAACAACTATCTTCCGACGAGAAAGTTCAGAGTATTTACAGCCCGCCTGAGGTACAATTACGTATTATTGATTCTAACGCGGCGTAGGGTTGTAGGGACACGCGGGAGAGACGTCACTGGTGCAGCCGTTCAATCGCCTGGCCCCACGGTGTTGCTCGCGCGCGCTCCGATAAAGCTCGCTACGACTTTCTGTTTCACATTTTCGCTGGAATTTGAGCACCGAGAAAGTTTGGATGATTGACATCTCGTCCCGTGTGACGCCATCGTCGCGAGAGTCCAATCAGCACGCTCCGCGAATTTTGGCCTTAACTTTGTGCTTGACGAGTTTAGCGAACCTGGAGTGTTCCCCAGTGAGAACCTTCGAGACTTCTTTAAGTACAGGAAACCCACTACTTTTGCTCAAGACGGACTGAAGCTTCGAACAACCTTGTACAGCAGCGGGGACTGCGGGAACGGCGAGGACTAGTCCTTGAACCTTCGAAATGAGCCCGATGTTCCGAGCAAGAGTTTCGCCAGCACTTTCGAGGCTTCATGTTGATAACTCGCCCAGTTATCTATCCTTATCACTTTCGAGGCTCTTGATTGTGTCCGCCAGAAACGTGAAATTGGAGCACAGATACGCCAGGTCACTTCGAGAGTGTCCTCGCCCAGGTCATCTTGAACCTCCTGACTACGACACTATAGTCTGCTGGAAACCCGTTAATGACCATCCTCACACCAGCAAAGTTAGTACTGTAATACTCTACAGCTTTAAGCCACGTTCCTCATCGCGTCACGATGAGTTCTGGTGGAAGAGGCACCACTGGTAACTGTTCCTTAAATGCAGAATCACGAGACAGTGACTTAAGGAACACAGCTTTCACTTCAGCAATGAGATCGTTTACATGCTTGAAGTGTTTTCTTAGCTCTTCGCAAATGCGGTGAATGCCGTGGGCAAGGCAGGTGACGTGCAACATCCGCGGGTGGAAAACCTTCAGGAGGAAGGCAGCTTTGTGCATATAAGCCGCCGCATCCGTATAAAGTAGCAACACCCTGCTGTCTTCCCCTCCAGTAGGGTATAGCACCTTCAAGGAAGCGTTGACAAAGTTCGCCACGGTCTCCCCATTTGTTCACTTTAGCGTCTTGAAGCACACAAGAAAAGGCATTGTTCTCTCATCTGCTACAAGCTGCCCAACTACAAGGTGCGCGACAAAGCGTCCAGTCGCATCTGTCGTTTCGTCTACGGAGACCCAAATGTACGAGTCCCCAAGTTCATCTCTGATTTTCTTCAGTGTTTCCTCGTACGTGGGCCGCAGTTAGTTCTTCCACAGAGTCGACTCCGACAATATGTTATGACTAAGGTATTTTTAAACTTCTGTTTCACTGTTGTTGTTTTTCTTTGTTTTTTTGTTTTTTTGCCCAAGGATTATTAGCGGCGATTAAGGCTTCGCACAAGTCCGCGTAGAATGCGTTCTTGTTTCCATCCGTGAGGTTTTTTTCTGAAAATGACTGCCTGGACGTTGAGGGCACGTTGAGTTCTGCGTTGGCTTGATGTCCTGCTGTTTTTTCGTGTTGTGCCAGGTGGCACTTGTTCTCGCATGGAATCTGTGAAAGAACTACAATGTTGAAAAGCGTAGTGCGCCGTCCTGAGCGAGGATGGCTTTAAGCAATATCTTTCTAATACCTCTAAATATACCGACACTGAAAATGTATGTGTTTTACAATGGTGAAAAAGCCTACTTATTGTGCAAGCTTGTTCAGGTTTCAGTTTATCATCAGAGCAAAGAGCTGCCATTCTCCGCTGCCAAAGCTCACTCTTGCGAGACTATCTGCCGCTTAGGTAACAGGGCACAAGGCTGTTGGGTTAACTACGATTCGTTCGTGCCCCAATTGAGTGTGTGCTGTTTAGGGGGGGGGGCATCGTGAGATACTGCACGCTATTCACCTGTCTAAAATTAGTTTGCCGATTATGTCGCGCAACAGGTATTTCCGTTGCCTCGTCCCCAGCGTGAGTTTCTAGTCACACGCCCAACCAAAGCGTGACGGTAGGCAACAAGCACTTACTGGAAATGAGTAATTCAATAAAAAGACACTGTGCGTTTTGTCTTGTTACTGAGTACAGTTAATTTATTAATTAACATTTCAATTAGCGTCAAGAAGTTTCACACCTTTTGGTGATCCCTATCCGGGACGTCAGGGAGATAATTATTTCCTGAGTCATCTAGCGAACGGTCCGGTAGTGGCTGATGGTAACTTCGAATATTCTTTCTGCTTGGTCTTTGAATACCCTGCGTACAGTTTAATTTGTGCTATCCTAATCTCACGGGAACAAGGTCGCTTTTCTCACTCTGACGTCACGGTGACGACTCAGCAACCAATCAGCACGCTACAAACAGCAACGGTTGGGCTCAGTTCACGGGGCTAAAAGATTTCAAAGAACGTTGTGCTTGACTTGTATCCGTCGAATAAAAAATTACTTAAAGTGTTTTTGGAAGGTCATGCCAGGATTCAGGAAACGCCTGTATTACAAATGTGTGTGCCTGTCTCGGCCGCGGGGGAGGGGAGACGCAGTTTTGTAGAGGCTTGTGGACTTTGCGCGGGAAATTCTTCATCAACCTATAGACGAGTAAACCTTTCATTAAATACATTCATCTACACCATCTCTTTAATAAAGATGCGGGTGTTTTTCTTGGTCCATATTACATGAGCAAATGACGTTTTCGCGATTAGAAAATATTTGAGCGGACAAACGCTTTCGCGGCTGGAATTTTAGCGAATAGGCTGTTTTTCGACGGTGACGAGCTAGGCTTTTAAACTGGCGAAGTTACCCCCGCTGTCGATCAGGGGAAACGAAGCCGCCATTCGGTACAGCAGCATTCGATGAAACGCCGTTGTTTCGTTTTCATTCGCACAATCGTCGTTCGATAAAGTTTTGGTTTTCCTCCGAAACAAGGTTCCTAAGGGTGCCTTGTTACCTGCTTTCCACACGGTTGACAGAAGACCATATCCCCGTCGGTCGAGTAGCAAAGAGAATGTTGGGTCCATTGCCGAATCAGCACGCTCTTTGGGACCTTCTTTTGGCATTGTTGAGAAGCTTCAGGCAGCCAAAGCGAAGAGCAGCAAACTACAGACCACCGACACAATGACGTTAGAGACCGACGCGCACGCGAAAGGAGCAAACCACGGCTTCCTATTTCCTTCACCTAACATGTAAGCTGGCACGCACACACACGCGCACACACATACATACACGAACACCCAGATACACACGTACACATACACACGCGCTCGCTCACTAAAAAAACAAAAGCTTTTTGGTGGGCATTACGCTCCTTTTTCTGATCTTACAATGAATCGCAGCGAATAGGACGAGCCTTTCCCAGCCAATCCAGTACTCGAGGACGTCAGTGGAGCTTCCAGTTGGGCGGAGCGACACGCGGGGACTCCCGGACAGATGCCACTCTCCCGGCGCTGGACTGGCTGGGACGCTCCCAGCATCCACTAAGGTCCATTGAGGGTGCAACGGAGCACAGCAATATCCAGATCCAGACTTGCAGCCTCCAGGCAGCTCCCGGGCTCTACCAACACCTCCTAGACATAAGGCCGTAGCGCTCTTCTCGTGACGTCGCAAAGGAAGGCCATCGGGGGTGCGCGTCGAAGCGAAGGCAAAGCGCGTGGATCGACCATCGTAACGCGCTTTTAGTCACAAATGCGTGTCTTATTAGCTAAATTGAAAGCTGCACGTAGCAACGGGTCTAAGAAACTTTATTACACGGGCAAAACATTACGCCGCTAAATAATCGGTACGAAATGGCACGAGGTATCCGTAGAAGACATCTATAGAAAAATGTGATTGTTTTAATTCGAAAACATTGAGTCAAGCAATTATTGCTGTAAGAGTGCATATTTTATATAGAAATACTTCGACAAAATGGCGAGACACGCAGTGATTAAGACAGAGCAAAACAGATCACAGTTAAAAATCAGGTAGACGTACTCAACGCGGACACAGCTCGACAAGTGTCACTTACGATCATGTAAGCGATGTTATCGCGTGCAGTCACTGAATTAAAATTACTGTAATTTCGATCGAGTTACAATATGGGGTCGACAAATCAGCTTGCGACGCTCGTATAATCATTAAAGACAACGAGTTGATTAAATCCCATATCGTTTAATGAAAATATAATAACTTATCCGTGTGGCAGGGGTACTAAACTTACTAATTACAGTCAACTAATTTACTTCTCCCTATGGGCCCTAGCTGCCTAAGAACAAAATATAACCTCTTTTGTATACAATAACAACATTACCTTAATACAGTTAAGATTCGAGTATGAACGCGGTAAATGCAATAAAATATCATAAATATAAATAAACACTTAAGCACAAACAACGCGCTTTTAATAATCACACAAACTTGTTATTTACCTTCCAGTAAAACTAGAATATTACCACGCATTATTTACAAATGTCGACGCCATAGCAAACAGATAACGACGAAGAACAAGACTCCATTTTATCACGAAATTAAAAAAAAAGTCGACTGCACCACTTTACTTGCGTCTTACATGACCAAGAAAGCCCGTAAATAAGTTGTTTCTTACCCGTCGATCGTATCCATACGCCCCACAATATCCATCATGAAAGCATTTGAACACGAACTTCAAAAATTCTCTCTCTGTCGAGAGAGACGCCATCAACCAGTGTCATCGTTGACTAGTTACCACACATGTCACTCAAACCGTAGCAGGACTTGTTCCTCGAATCCACGTAAATGCCGTAGTGTCAAGCGAACACAAAAAACTACCCAAGACTGCGGTGACGACAGAGAAACGACGGAAAGGAAACAAGTCTCAAAAGAACCTCCCACGAGAGCACCGGCAGCAGGACGAAAGGCTTAACGTTGTCGACCCATCTCTTGCTCGCGTGCGCACCCTGCGGCGATGACTGGATTTTTTTTCGGTTCCTCCTTTTGAAATGTCTCAGCATTCCTTTTCAGACAGTCAGCAGCTCACACACAACGTAAATTTACCAGAATCGGAGCCCGTATGAGGGAAGATGTCCCATCGGAGCCGGGTCATTCGAAAAGTGTGGGGAGCTGCAGGACTGCACGTAGACCCGCGGTTACGGGGATAATCATAAATATAAATTTGGTACTTTCAGCCTTCGTAACGCATTGCACATTACGTTGATATTATATATATAATAAATTGTACAAGACTGCGCTTTTAGAACTTATATTAATGTCGTATAAACGCGCATGAACACCACCGCGTCGCCTGACAAGAAACTTTTTTTTTTCACGCCGATACCAGATATTTTTTCACGTAGTTGCGCCATGACCTTCCTTCTCCGACATTGTGACGTAACCACTCGGGGCACAACGGCCTTATTTCACGGATGTGTTGACTCCATACTGTCCAGAGACAACAAACCCACTTCTCTTGGGCGAGGTGAGAGGGGAGAAAACAAAGGCGGCGGCAAGAAATAGAAAGAAGGACGAGGCGTGGGAAGGGCCTTCTTCTAGAAGAAAGGCGCCTTGTGCGCCTTGGCTTACAGGCGTGAAGAAAAAACAACGATGTTTGCGGTGGATTTCGCGACAGAAATTGGAGCAGCCTGTTGCCATGCGTCAGAGCAAGATAAAAAATAGTTCGCATGAAATTTAAACTAAACAGAACAAATCATTTTGGGGTAGCTAAGCAAAAAAAAGTAAAACAATAGGCATATATATACGCGGGAAACGGTAATTTAGGCTCAAATGCCGAAATAGACATATATATAGGCACTATAAAACCACTCCTAAAACGCTTCTTAACTCATGATGCGTACTCATGTATAGAAAAGGCACGATAGGAACCAGAGGAACAAAATAGGCATTTGCCTAAAGATCCGGCCTCTACTCATCAGCATCCGCACGAGCCGCAAAACGAGTTGACTGTGCCCAGTGACTCACTTCGTCCACCGTACGCCAAAAAAAAAAAAAAAAATCTTTACTGTACAGATCCCCGTTTGCAACTAGTGAGTGGTCATTCGAAACAATACCTCTCGTTTTTCTGCCTTTTCTTACAGTCGGTCCTTTCCTTTCAAAACGCCAGAAGGGATCTAGCTCTATCGTTATCGCGTTTCAATAATAGGAGACTTCTCCGGGGAGAGCTGGCATCGGTATCATGGGGGCAACGAGCTTGCTATGCAGTGGCGGCAAGCACGATTACACCCCCATATCCGCTGTAGCTTGCGTTACAACCGAAAAGAAGGACGAGTGGAAGCAGTCGCGGCAAACAGCAGCGCGTCTTTAGCCGTAAACAGTGACTGTATCCGTAATTGAATTGCGATTCAAGAAGGCGCATGCGTAAAAGCCTCTGCGAAAATCAAACACCGACCAGCATGCGGGCAAAGCTTTTCAGCTCTCG
Organism: Ixodes ricinus; assembly: GCA_037355805.1. Lineage (NCBI taxonomy): Eukaryota > Metazoa > Arthropoda > Arachnida > Ixodida > Ixodidae > Ixodes > Ixodes ricinus. The sequence continues at coordinate 104,499 of JAZHYW010007806.1, read as the reverse complement.
AGTCACGTGGCGCGTTGTGCGATCAAAAGGCGCTAAAAAAAGATACAAAGTTACGACACGGAAGCTAATGCGCAATAATATTTTTCTTACTTTAGAACAAAAATTATTGTGAATAAAATTTCAGAAATGAAACGGAGTAGACTCTTGTTCTAAATTTGTTGTTTATCGTACTTTTACTTGAACCACCTCAGGGTAGAATAAGCGGCTGCTTAGGCAGCAAAACTGATTTTTTTAAAATTCGAGAATTTTTTATTAGTGTTAATTATTTTTGTTTTACGCTTCAACCATTTTTTAACATATCTGCTGGGCTTCAAATAGGAAAGGATATAATTGACAGGCGCGCAGCGATAATGGAAAAAAAAAGAAAATGGAAAAACTGCTAGTTTTCATTATGTTTAATTTTTCATCTATTTTAACAATAGAAATTACATAACCCCCACAACATAGCACGTTAAAAGCTGTTCAAATTTAAACAAATAAATTGTGAAGCGTATCACAAACAACCTTAATTTTACAAAATTATTGAATTATGCTAACTTTTACGTCCATTTTAAAAGAAAAAATGACACTCACACCACTACAAAATATTTGGCCGAAAGTGTTTTACGGAAGAACGTTAAAAACTTTAAAATAAAAAGTCCTTAATTTTTTTTAAGATCGGATATGCTTTAGCGTTTGTTTTAGGAGGCTTGTCATAGACCAAGGCACTTATCCTGACCTCCATAAAGCTGGGCATTCGGTCCTTCTTGAATCACGGCATCCCTGATATCTCAGGACATGGACACGATCATCAAAGAAGCGTTTGCCGGAAGGACCACTGCCTTCTCCGAAGCATGCCGAATACACGGACTGGCCCTTCGTGTTGTAGCATGACGCTGTGACCAATTTAATAGACCGTTCTCGTGGTCTTTGGAAACTGGCGGGACACCGGAAGTTGTCGTTTTCCCGTAAGAGAACGACGCTTTCCTCCTCTCACTTATAAATACGATCGTAAATACCGAATTGAGAACTTCTTATAATATGCGTAACTTACGAACATTCTAGGTTAGCTTTCGCAGCCTAAGAATGTTCTCGTAGATCTTGCATCTGGTCCCCGGGTGCGTGCTGTAAAACACCTGTAGGGTGTCGTTCATTGACACGAAAAAGTAACTCTAGTAATGATTAAAAAAAACATTCCGGAGTAGAAAATTGTGCAAAGTGTTCGAATTTAATAATGCCGTATCACCCATAACATTCAAAGTACAAAAGCAATCCACGAAATCCCAGCTTTCTTGACACTTCTAAAGCTGGATATCTCCCGACGCTCTATTATTTGGAGCAATATTTGCACACCCCAAAAAACTCTTTTCAAAAGTCCACCGAGGGTGGCCGCCATTGCTGGACTCAAAGTGTGTGATTAGATCCGAGGGCTTGCCGAACGCTGACGCCACCCTCGTACCAAATGCGAGCTCAAGAAGCGAGTGCAAACAATGGCCAACTCGGGTAACTGGTGCAGCAGCTACTAGATGGCAGCACATCTGAAAAGGGTCTATATCGAAGTGAAACTTCTTCACTAGAATGAATGAGTTTCGGAGCACAACTCATGCAATTATACTGTTGGTCTAGTTTAGCAGATTTTATGGCCTTTAAGACTTACGTGCTGTCCAGTGATTGTGCAAAAAATGTCCCCTACTTCCATAATACTGTCATAGCATGGGGACGGAGAGGGGTCTTGCGACAGCGTTCCTGCAAAGTGATATTTGCATGACATTTGGGAAGTGCATTAAAACCAACTGCTCTTTTGAGCATTGCCATGAAGGAAGGACAAAAATAAATGGGTTCTATGCCGTGCATTTAAATAGCACCAGCAATATAGCAACTCACAGCTTGGTGGCAACATGCAAGGTGTAAAAACAGCAGAGACAAATCACCGAACATCGATGTAGTACCAAAAAACAATGATATGGAAAAATATCAAACCCACAAATGATTACAATAAATAAGAGTCCGATGTCAAAATAACAAACCCGGCAAAGGGTGCACCCTCCAACAAGCATCCACATTGGCGAAAGAGCTCAAACAGATTTTTTGAATTGCAAATAACGTTAAAATTGTAAAGAACTAAGGCTATTGCGCAATAATTTTTTTGAGTCGGCCTCGTTCCATTTGCCATATAGTTGTTCCCATAATAAGTTCTGCTAGCACGCCATAAAAAGCTTTTGGGGTAGAACCAGCTGGATATGGGAAGGTTCCACTCGAAATAAATACACAACTAGTCAATTCTAGCTCACACAGAATGATTAAAAGACTGAAATTCTTTCCGTGTACACTATGGTGAATCCAACGCGCTCTGGTACGTGTACTTAGCTCAACTCATCCCCCCATAAAAGCACGTGTAAAGCGCATCTACCCACAGCAGTCTTCAATAGCTGAAAACGGTGAGCTCCACAACAACCCATTCCTCAACCCAATTCGGTTTCTGAAGCGGTATTTCTGCATTCACAATAACATTTTGGTTGGTAGCAAGCTTCCGGCGTGTTAAATGCCAGCTTCGCCATGCGATATTCCGGGCATTGCTGGTTATCTATTTGTTTTAACTTCCACTCCCGCACTGTAGAATTTCTGATATTATAGGAACCCTCTAATGATTTTTGAACTGGTCTGATGTTTTCATCAAAACGGAGCTCAATGGACGTAATCACACAGAAAGAAAACGTTTCTTCCTGAACTTCGCAATATTCTGAGAGCCTTAATCAAGTTAAAATTACAAACCATGTTCGCTCTGTGACACAATATGAAATATTAATTGATCGAAGGGTTGGAGTGCAACGGCTGGCCGTTTGGCTGCGGGTTAGGCTCACGGCTGCATCGTAGATGACGGTTACGCATTGTCACCAAAGGTTCTTCCATCGCACTAAATTCAGGCTTTGTACACGATCGCGCTGACGCCGACCGATGTTCGTTCTCCTCCACGTCACGCCCCACCATGCTGAGAAGAGCTCGGTCAAACGTGTTTAGAGTCCAGCGCGGTCCAGCACACTCAGCTCCGCCTTATTCTCATTTCTGCTGATATGTACTTACCAATGCGATCGGTGCGATCAAAGCAGCGATTCTGGCAGGGGATAGCTGCATTGTTGTAGGCTCGAGAAAAGAAAAACGTAAATTATGAGAATAACGAGTGCAAATAAGGAATTATTTTCACCCGAATGTCACACAAATGCGGGCGGGAAAAGATCACAATGTCGTGTTCATCCAAGTCGCTCGGCGCGAATCCGCCAACCGTCTTCGGCGGACGAATCAACCCTTATTGGCATCTGTTATTGCGAACGGGAACGGCTGCCGGTACGTACGTCTAGAACATGATCTCATACGGCTCATACATGAGATCGTCATAAATTATCATTAGCTCGTTCTTTGGCATGTCATGCAGCTTCAAGCTTTTGCCGGCACTCCGGACGTACGTGTCCGGCTCGTTAGGCCTACGAAGCTTCTGTGTAAGCCATCCGCGTCCACGTACGGGCTCGCCCGATCGAGCGTAAGGACGCGCAATCAAAACACGAAAAACTTCGAGGACATCAAACTCACTAGTGAGAATAGCACACGACACACCGGAAATACAGCCGATTCAAATCGAAAAAATAAGTCACCCACAAACGCCCTAAAATGATCCCGGCATCTAGATTGTCAAACGGCGCGGTCGCGCAAGGGTTAGCTGGTTCAGCCGTCTCAAAGCAAATATCTCGGTAAAATGTTTTTTTTTCCTGTTTTTCTTTTTTCTTTTTAAAGCGGAGCTGTTAAGTGTTAGTTTCCCCAGGATCGTGTCCCCTGCAAAGAAATGAAGACACCAAACTCTGAACACCTACCGCCATCTATGAGCGACGGCGGCAAGCCACGCATTTGGTTGCCGCCGTCGCTCATAGATGGCGCAGCCTTTCGACTCTGGCTTGCCGACTTGCGGCCGGCCATTACTTTCCATTGTACAGCTCCAGTGGTCTTCCTTCTTCACTAGAGTGGAAAGGCTGAAAGGTTTTCTTTTTCACTTTTGAAATGTTTTTTTAATTTTATTTTGTGTTCGATGAAAACGATTTATTAAAAGAATAACTATAGTTTACGGAGTGACATTCTGAATCTCACCTGCATAAAAAGACCTTCCGATGGCTCTTACTAACACCGCCGATATCATAATAATTATCTTACAACGCAATCAGCTGTGCATTTTGAACACTCTTTGAACGCCCTCGTTTTAAAGGGGTACTCCAGAGATTTTTTATCTACCCCAAATAAATATAATTTCGAAATCACCAGCCTTTACTCTTTCCGGCATGCTACTAGTATCGTGTAATTGAGAAGAGTTATTGTGAAATCAGATAATGAAAATTCCGTCAAAACCAAGACTCAAATATCTCCGCGCTTTTCAATGCCGCGACATCAGGGGTAGGAAGGCTTGCGGGTCCAATGGGAACTCTAAAAAGGCACTATGCCGAGCATTTGTTTCGTGCTGCTGCGCGGGAGCTGGAGTGAGCTTCCAAAGTATTCATTTGACACCATGAAACTGTTTGCAATCAGTTGGGAGCAAAGTCTACAGCCCAAAGGGTGAACCCCTGCCTTCCCTTGACGTCCCATTGGATTTTTGCCAGTGCAGCCTTTCACTTTGAAAAACACGGTGAGGACCAAAACTGTAAACTCAATAACTTCGCCAAAAACTTTGTTTCGGCCCAATATTTTGGTTACTATTTCAACGATGTTTGTTGGTTTATTTAGAATGGATGCTTGGGCGAGTTGGATATTCATATTGTAGGAGAAGCGCAGAAGGAAACTCACTCCCACAGAAATTGCAGGCACACCAAAAAAACGGTCACTCAAGTCAGCGCGACTTGAGTGGCCGTTTTTTTGGTGTGCCTGCAATTTCTGCGTGAGTGAGTTTCCTTCTGCGCTTCTCCTACAATATGGTTTATTTAACCAATGTTCAGGCAAATCGGTGAGTATGAAGAAAATGCCGGAGTACCTCTTCAACGCACCCGATATTGATGTATTAGCACAAAAAGGGCAAAAGCTAAAATAATTTTTGAGAGCCCCTTTAATATTTTCTGGCAGTCGATAGATTGTTTCAAGCGTTGTCAGCATCTGGATATACCAAATCTGAATCAAAAACCTCAATTATAAATTAGGCTTACAATGATGTTATGTCGAAACAATACTGCTCATTTGCGAATTAACTAGCAGGATACTGTAGGCACTAGGTTATTTAGTGGCAATATTTGTATTGCAGAAGGTGTTTTGAGAGAAAGAATCCACTTCTGGAGAACCCAGGCTGGGACATTCTAATTGCTCAGTGATTCCTATAAAGGCCCTGTCTTTACAAATCTTGAGCATTCTGGAATGCAGAGTGTGACTGACTTTGTTGTTTGAAAACCTTAAAGGAAGCTCCAAGAAGTGTGACCGACACGGAGAACAAAAGAAGAAAAGCTTCACCGCGGACCTCCTATAGATTCGACAGAACAAATACAGGTAGCACAAGATGTGGGGAACATATGCGGCTCACGTGAGCAATGGGGACTCGGGCAGCACCCACGCAACTCACGTTTGTCCCACGTGGGCACAGCGTTGGCATGCCAAATATGTGCTGCCCACGCAGTGCAGCTGTGGGTCACACCTTGAACATGCGAGGGCAAAGTTGGGCATATGGTGGGCATGCCCAACTTGGGCTGTCTATGCATAAAGTCACCCATGCAGTACCCTCGTGGTTACCACCTCGGCTACGCGAAGGCACGCCCAATTTGGGCTGCCTGTGTGATACCGCCGTGGGTCCCACCTCGGCTACGCGAAGGCACGCCCAATTTGGGCTGCCCGTGTGATACCGCCGCGGGTCCCCCTTAGCGAAGTGTGGGAAACGTTAGCGCAGCTGTGAGCTTCAGTGGGGCAAAGTATGGGCCTGCCCAGCTTAGGCTGCCTGTGCAATACCTCCGTGGGTCCCGAATCGGCAACAGGGGGTATAGCCAGCGAAGGTGCGGACAAAGCGTTGGCACGCTCGAGTTGGGCTGCCCACGTAAATGCCCCGTGGGTCCCGCCTCGGCCTTGCGGGCCCCAATTTGTGATTATTCGGGCTCTTAAGGTGGATAAGCGTGGGCGTACCTCAGTTGGGTTGCCCATGTGAAACCCCCGTGGGTCCCACCTTTGTTCAAGGGGGGCCAAGTTTGCGAAGAAAGGAGCTCCACGGCGGAAAAGCACGGGAATGCACAACTCGGGCTGTCCACGTGAGACACCCCTGAGTCCCACCTCGGACGTGCATGGGCCAAGTTGCAGTGATGTGGGATCTAGGGAGGTGAACCGCGGGCATGCCCGACTTAGGTTACACATGTAAAACCCCCAAGGGACCCATTTCGGCTGCGCAGCCCTATTGAAACTCCGTCTATGGGGCCTACCAGAATTTCTCAACTGTTTTAACGTTCACTTCAAAAATGTTTGAGGGGCCCGAGATGTACGTTGAAGTTTTTTTAATGGGTTGGACATACCCTTTAAGAATTCTTAAAGGGTGTAAGAGACCCGCCATCGTTTTTTTAGATGACTGTGGAGTCTGTCCCAGTCTTTTCTGTGAAACACCACCCATCAAATTCGTTAAACGGGTCTGTGGGGGAGATCACGTGACCCTTCAGGATATATGCATCGTGGAAGCCGCTTGGCCATTTTATATCGGGAAGACGCAACGTGTTTTGGAATTCGAGGAGCGTTTCCCCCGTCTCTATCCTGTCGAGGTCTTCGCGGCACCTTTGCTGTTTCTGCGTGTTCTGTGCTTCTCGGGCATGACAATGGACGGCCATGTTTGTTTGTTTGCTGTTTCTTTCAAGAAAAGCTGTTTTAGTCCGTCCAGATACTACCATAGTTAGGACCTGGTCACCCTGTACTTTCTCCTTCAACGAGCGCAAACGAAATGAGCAACGAGCGGACGCTCAGTGTCGGCCTCTCGTGTCATGTGTGGGACCTATTTTGTAAAGCAGCTGGGTGTGCAGATCAAGGAAGAGGTTTCTCAATGCTTTGTTTCTAGCACCTATTCATCCGTCCGGCTTCAGAAGGTTCCAACAAGCGAAAAAGTCGCCGGAGACGCCACCGCGGCGCCATCCGCGGCGACGCTGTGACTTTGCTCAGGATTTCCCACGGCGGCAGATGTTCCTTGCGCGATTGTGTTTTTCTAAACGTGCGACTGACAGTGTGTATTTGTGCCTGTGGTGTTCCGGCTTGGTTCTATTAGCTGAACTCTACATCTCAGGAATTCACCCAGCGGCATTGTAAGTACGTTGAAATGTACTTCTTGAAAGAAAAAACTCGGTTGTCTCTATTTGGTATGATCGCCTTTGACTGCAGCTTTTTGTGACTGGGTTTGTGTGAACAGTGATTCTTATCGTCTATTTGAATTATAACATGCATATAAAAATTAATGTCTGAAATAAATTTTTAATTGCGTATTAAACTGCAGATTTTATCTATGGTTCACAGTCACTGGGCCGTCTAGAGGAACAAAGGGCTGATGAGGTTTAAAAGGGTGAAGGGTTTGAAGGACTAAATGGTTCGAAGGGCTGAAGGCCTGAAGGGGTTTGAAGGTCTGAGGGGTTTGATGGGCTGAAGGAGTTTGAAGCGCTGTAAGGGTGCTATAACACATCCAGCTGAAGTGTTATTTTCAATAGGGAGGGTCCAAGTTGACTAAAATGAGGGCTCCACGGCGGCTAAGCATGCAAATGCCCAACTTGGACTGCCAATGTAAAACCCCATTGGTCCCACCTCGGCTCTGCGGGTGCAAGTTGACGATGTGGTCTCCACGCCGCAAAACGTGGGCGTTCTCGAGTTGGGCTGTCTCTAGAAAACGCCCCGTGGGTCCCACCTCGGTTATGCGGGGCGAAGTTGAGATGATGTGGGCTGCACGGAGGCGAAGCGTAGGCGTGCTCGACTTTGGTGACCCATGTAAAACTCTCTTGGGTGAATCCATTTTTCCTGCCGGGGACCAAGTTAGCAACCGTTCGGGCTCCACGGTGGCAAAACGTGGGCATACACAACTTCGGCCGCCCGTGCAATGCACCCGTGGGTCCCACCTAGGTGATGCGGGGGCAAATTTATAAAAGACGTGGCCTCCGCGGAAGTACAGCGTGGGAATACCCAACTTGGGCAGCCCATGCAATGCCCCCGTGGGACCCACTACGGCAATAAAGAGGCAGATTTAGCACAGAGACGTGCTTAACGGAGGGCTACGCTTGGGCATGTCCAACTTTGGCTGCCCATGCACTGACCTTAAGTCCCACGTCGGCTATTCGGGGGCAAGATTAGCCACAGTGTGGGTTCCAAGGGGCAAAGCGTGAGCAAGCCCAACTTGGACCACCTGTGCGACTCTCAAAACACCACTTTCCGTTGGTATTGAAAATATTTAGTGCACGTTCTGGAAGTTCAACGTAGGAGATTGCTTTAATTTGATAAAAGATCACCGACTGTTGTAATTTTAATCGGGAGTGAAATCTATTAGGATTGCTAAACGTCGCGGCTAAACTTCACTGCCAAACTTACTACTCAGTGCGTATGCTGAGAAGGCCGTTTAACGTGGGTGGATTTTTTTATGCAGAGTATTGAATTCGAGGTTATATTCGAAACGCGCTCATCCGAAAGTCTTACAAGCCCTAAAAGTCGGTGTATGTAGACGGCTCAAGCTGGTTCCGTATCCTAATTATCTATCCAGCAAGATATTTTTGGTAGTGTGCTATTTATTTTTATTACATTTCGTGCACTCTAAACGCCAATTTTTGGGGGATTACTCAAAAGGTTTTATTGATCTATCAAAGTGGTACTATTTCCAGTAGGAACAGGAGAAAGTTAGGAATGCACAATTTGTTATGCACTGCAATACCCCATTCCATAGGAAAATTATAAAATGACCCCGTACGAAATTAGGTTCAAAGGGCGACATCATGTGGCCAACCTTCTTAGGCTCACTGCGGGCCCCACGAGCGGAGCCCGTGTGGGCTGCCCACCTAGACCCTCTGTGGTTCCCGCGAGAAGGGCCTTTCAGGGCTGCGCAAGAATACCCACTGTGGGTGACACTTTGGCAGCTCATGTGGGCTGCACACCTAGGCCTTCGGTGTGCCCCACGAGCACGGCACTGGTGGGCTGCGCAAGTTGACCAATTCTGAGTCCCACAAGCGGAGCCCGTGTGAGCTGCCCACCTAAACCCTCTGTGAGCCCCGCGAGAATGGTCTTGTGGGCTGCGCAAGGAAACCCACTTTGGGTCACACTTCGGCAGCCCATGTGGGCTGCACGCCTAGGCCTTCTGTGGGCCTCACGAAAAGGGCCCTGGTGGGCTGCGTAAGTAGACCGATTGTGGGTCCCACGTGGGCTGCCCACCTAGTCCCTCTGTGAGCCCCGCGAGAAGGGCCTTTGTGGGTGCGCGAGAAGACCCACTGTGGGTCACACTTCGGCATCCCATCTGGGCTGCACGCCTAGGCCTTCTGTGGGCCTCACGAGGAGGGCCCTTGTGAGCTGCGCAAGTAGACCCACTGTGGGTCACACTACGGCAGCCCATGTGGGTCGCACACCTAGGCCTTCTGTGGGCCCCACGAGAAGCACTCTTGTGGGCTGCGCAAGTAGACCAAATGTGGGTTCCACAAGCGGAGCCCGTGTGGACTGCCCACCTAGTCCCTCTGTGAGCTCCGCGATAATGTCCCTGTGAGCTGCGCAAGTAGACCCACTGTGGGTCACACCTCGGCGGCCCATGTGGGCTGCAAGCCTAAGTCTTCTGCGGGCCTCGCGAAAAGGGCCCTTGTGCGCTGCGCAAGTAGACCGATTGTGGGTCCCGCGAGGGAATCCATGTGGGGCTGCCCCCTAGTCCCTCTGTGAGCCCCGCGACAAGGGCCTTTGTGGGCTGTGCAAGAAGACCCACTATGGGTCACACTTCGGCAGCCCATCTGGGCTGCATGCCTAGGCCTTCTGTGGGCCTCACAAAAAGGGCCCTTGTGGGCTGCGCAAGTAGACCAATCCTGATTCCCGCGAGGGAATCCCATGTGGGCTGCCACCTAGTCCCTCTGTGAGTCCCGCAAGAAGGGCCTTTGTGGGCTGCGCAAGAAGACCCACTGTGGGTCACACTTCGACAGCCCATCTGGGCTGCATGCCTAGGGCTTCTGTGGGCCTCACAAAGAAGGCACTTGTGGGCTGCTCAGGCAGACCAATTGTGGGTCCGGCGAGGAGATCCCATGTGGGCTGCCCACCTAGTCCCTCTATGAGCCCCGCGAGAATGGTATTGTGGGCTGCGCAAGTGGACCCACTGTGAGTCACACTTCGGCAGCCCATATGGGCTGCACGCCCCAGCCTTCTGTGGGCCTCACGAAAAGAGCCCTTGTGGGCTGCGAAAGTGGACCAATTGTGGGTCGCGCGAGGAAATTCCATGTGGGCTGCCCACCTAGTCCCTCTGTGAGCCCTGCGAGAATGGTCTTGTGGGCTGCGCAAAGAAACCCACTGTGGGTCACACTTCGGCAGCCCATCTGGGCCGCACGCCTAGGCCTTCTGTGGGTCTCACGAGAAGGGCCCTTGTGGGCTGCCCAGGTAGACCCACTGTGGGTCACACTTCGGCAGCCCATGTGGGCTGCACACCTATGCCTTCTGTGGGCCCCACGAGAAGCGCACTTGTGGACTGCGCAAGTAGACCAATTTTGGGTCCCATACGCGCACCACGTGTGGGCTTCCCACCTAGTCCGTCTGTGAGCCCCACGAGAATGGTCTTGTGGGCTGCGCAAGTAGACCCACTGTGGGTCACACTTCGGCAGCCCATGTGGGCTGCACGACTAGTCCTTCCGTGAGCCCCGCGAGAAGGGCCTTTGTGGGCTGTGCCAGAAGACCTACTGTGAGTCACACTTCGGCAGCCCATCTGGGCTGCACGCCTAGGCCTTCTATGGGCCTACCAAGAAGGGCCCTTGTGGGCTGCGCAAGTAGACCCACTGTGGGTCACACTTTGGCAGCCCATGTGGCCTGCACACCTAGGCCTTGTGTGGGCCCCTCGAAAAGGGCACATCTGGGCTACGCAAGTAGACAATTGTCGGGTCCCACCAGCGGAGCCCGTGTGGGCTGCCCTCTTAGTCCCTCTGTGAGCCCCGCATGAATGCTTTTGTGGGCTGCGCAAGTAGACCCACTGTGGGTCACACATCGGCAGCCCATGTGGGCTGCACGCCTAGGCCTTCTGTGGGCCTCACGAAAAGGGCCCTTGTGCGCTGCGCAAGTAGACCGATAGTGGGTCCAGCGAGGGAATCCCATGTGGGCTGCTCACCTAGTCCCTCTGTGAGCCCCGCGGCAAGCGCCTTTGTAGGCTGCAGAGGAAGACCCACTGTGGGTCACACTTCAGCAGCCCATCAGGGCTGCATGCCTAGGGCTTCTGTGGGCCTCACGGAAAGGGCCCTTGTGGGCTGCGCAAGTAGACCAATTGTGGGTCCCGCGAGGGAATCCAATGTGGGCTGCCCCTAGTCTCTCTGTGAGCCCCGCGAGAAGGGCCTTTGTGGGCTGCGCAAGAAGACCCATTGTGGGTCACACATCGGCACGCCATCTGGGCTGCACGCCAAGGCCTTCTGTGGGCCTCACAAAAGGGCCCTTTGGGCTGCGCAAGTAGATCCCCTGTGGGTCACACTTCGGCAGCCCATGTGGCCTGCACGCCTAGGTCCTTCTGTGGGCATCACGAAAAGGGCCCTTGTAGGCTGCGCAAGTAGACCGATTGTGGGTCCCGCGAGGGAATCCCATGTGGGCTGCCCACCTAGTCCCTCTGTGAGCCCCGAGAGAATGGTCTCGTGCAGCTGCGCAAGTACACCCACTGTGGGTCACACTTCGGAAGCCCATGTGGGCTGCACGCCTAGGCCTTCTGTGGGCCTCACGAAAAAGGCCCTTGTGGGCTGTGCAAGTAGACCAATTGTGGGTCCCTCGAGAGAATCCCACGTGGGCTGCCCACCTAGTCCATCTGTGAGCCCCGCGAGAAGGGCCTTTCTGGGCTGCGCAAGAAGACCCGCTGTGGGTCACACTTCGGCAGCCCATCTGGGCTGCACGGCTAGGCCTTCTGTGGGCCTCACGAAAAGGGCCCTTGTGGGCTGCGCAAGTAAACCAATTGTGGGTCCCGCGAGGCAATCCCATGTGGACTGCCCACCTAGTCCCTTTGTGAGCCCCGCGAGAAGGGCCTTTGTGGGCTGCGCAAGAAGACCCACTGTGAGTCACACTTCGGCAGCCCATCTGGGCTGCACGCCTAGGCCCTCTGTGTGCTTCACAAAAAGTGAAAGCGGCTTACAACTCCCTGTAACGCCGAATTAGAGCACAGCTCTTGAGGAGGAGGAGGGGAGGGTACGGGGGGGCCAAGTGACCTCGGGGGAAGGGGGGAAGGGGTCACATGGCCTCAGGGGGTCACTTGACGTCACTGATGACGTCATCAATGATGATGACGATGACGATGTGGATGCCGATGACGTCATCAGTGACGTCACTGATGACGTCATCAGTGATGATGACGATGACGATGCGGATGCCGATGACGTCATCAGTGACGTCACTGATGACGTCATTAGTGATTATGACGATGACGATGCGGATGCCGATGACGTCATCAGTGACGTCACGGATGACGTTGTCGGCATCCGCATCGTCATCGTCATCATCATCACGTGCCCTTGGGGTCACGTAGACCAGGTGGTCACGTGACCTGGGGACCACGTGACCTGGGGGACCACGTGACCTGGGGTCACGTGACCCCGGGGAGGTCACGTGACCTGGTGGGTCACGTGGACCTCGGCGGTGACGCCGACGGCAGCCGCTCGAGCCGGAAACGGGCGCCTAAGAGCCTGCACTCTAAAAGGGCCCTTGTGGTCTGCGCAAGTAGACCAATTGTGGGTCCCACGAGGGAATCTCATGTGGGCTGCCCACCTAGTCCCTCTGTGAGCCCCACGAGAATCGGTCTTGTGGGCTGCGCAAGTAGACCCACTGTGGGTCACACTTTGACAGCCCATGTGGGCTGCACGCCTAGGCCTTCTGTGGCCCTCACGACAAGGGCCCTTGTGGGCTGCACAAGTAGACAAATTATGGGTCCCGCAAGAGAATCCCTATTTGGGCTGCTCACCTAGTCCCTCAGTGAGCCACGCGAGGATGGTCTTGTGGGCTGCACAAGTAGACCCACTGTCGGTCACACTTCGGCAGCCCATGTGGGCTGCACGCCTAGGCCTTCTGTGGGCCACACGAAAATGGCCCTTGTAGGCTGTGCAAGTAGACCAATTGTGGGTCCCGCGAGGGAATCCCATGTGGACTGGCCACGTAGTCCCTCTGTGAGCCCCGCGAGAATGGTCTTGTGGGCTGTGCTAGTAGACCCACTGTGGGTCACACTTCGGCAGCCCATGTGAGCTGCACACCTAGGCCTTCTGTGGGCCTCACGATAAGGGCCCTTGTGGGCTGCGCAAGTAGACCGATTGTGGGTCCCGCGATGGAATCCCATGTGGGCTGCCCACCTAGTTCCTCTGTGAGCCCCGCGAGCAGGGCCTTTGTGGGCTGTGCAAGAAGACCCACTGTGGGTCACACTTCGGCAGCCCACCTGGCCTGCACACCTCGGCCTTCTGTGGGCCTCACGAGAAGGGCCCTTGTGAGCTGTGCAAGTAGACCCACTGTGGGTCACACTTCGGGAGCCCATGTGGGCTGCACACCTAGGCCTTCTGTGGGCCCCCCGATAAGGGCACTTGTGGGCTGCGCAAGTAGACCAATTGTGGGTCCCACAAGCGGAGCCCGTGTGGGCTGCCCACCTAGTCCCTCTGTGAGCCCCGCGAGAATGGTCTTGTGGGCTGCGCAGGTAGACCCACTGTGGGTCACACTTCGGCAGCCCATGTGGGCTGCACGTCTAGGCCTTCTGTGAGCCTCACGAGAAGGCCCTTGTGGGCTGCGCAAGAAGACCACTGTGGGTCACACGATGGCAGCCCATCTGGGCTGCCCACCTAGGTCCCTCTGTGGGCCTCACGAGAAGGGCCCTTGTGGGCTGCGCAAGTAGACCCACTGTGGGTCACACTTCGGCAGCCCATGTGGGCTGCACGCCTAGGCCTTCTGTGGGCCTCACGAGAAGGGCCCTTGTGGGCTGCGCAAGTAGACCAACTTGTGGGTCCCGCGAGGAATCCCATGTGGGCTGCCCACCTAGTCCCTCTGTGAGCCCCGCGAGAATGGTCTTGTGGGCTGCGCAAGTAGACCCACTGTGGGTCACACTTCGGCAGCCCATGTGGGCTGCACGCCTAGGCCTTCTGTGGGCCTCACGCAGAAGGGCCCTTGTGGGCTGCGCAAGTAGACCAATTGTGGGTCCCGCGAGGGAATCCCATGTGGGCTGCCCACCTAGTCCCTCTGTGAGCCCCGCGAGAATGGTCTTGTGGGCTGCGCAAGTAGACCCACTGTGGGTCACACTTCGGCAGCCCATGTGGGCTGCACGCCTAGGCCTTCTGTGGGCCTCACGAGAAGGGCCCTTGTGGGCTGCGCAAGTAGACCAATTGTGGGTCCCGCAAGGAAGTCCCATGTGGGCTGCCCACCTAGGTCCCTCTGTGAGCCCCGCGAGAATGGTCTTGTGGGCTGCGCAAGTAGACCCACTGTGGGTCACACTTCGGCAGCCCATGTGGGCTGCACGCCTAGGCCTTCTGTGGGCCTCACGAAAAGGGCCCTTGTGGGCTGCGCAAGTAGACCAATTGTGGGTCCCGCGAGGGAATCCTATGTGGGCTGCCCACCTGGTCCCTCTGTGAGCCCCGCGAGAATGGTCTTGTGGGCTGCGCAAGTAGACCCACTGTGGGTCACACTTCGGCAGCCCATGTGGGCTGCAAGCCTAGGCCTTCTGTGGGCCTCACGAAAAGGGCCCTTGTGGGCTGCGCAAGTAGACCAATTGTGGGTCCCACAAGGAAATCTTATGCGGGCTGCCCACCTAGTCCCTCTGTGAGCCCCGCAAGAATGGTCTTGTGGGCTGTGCAAGTAGACCTACTGTGGGTCCCACGAAGGGAGACCATGCGGGCTGCCTAGGTTGGACCCAATTCGGCACCCTTTCAGAACTCACTTTGCGCTATTTGGAAAAGGTATAAACAAATCAGTCAGATGAAGCCGTTGAACACTCCGTAAGATATTCCTGCTCCAAGCACTACACTTCCGCAAAACTTTCATTTTAACAGTTTATAGATCACACGCTACTTTTAATTGTAACGTAGTCTTTGCTTGACAGACTAGGCGCGAAGAATACGATTGAGCTTCTTTCTATTTATGAGTCTTATGAGGGTCACATGTTCAACTCTAGCACCACGTCACCATTCAACATACGCGTGGAAATAATAATTACTTCAGCCAGCAGTCTCGTTCCCAGTTGTCAACATACAGTTCGAGAGCGAAAACGGCCGAGGCACGCAACCCTGAACATTGACGGCACAAGGAAGGGGAAGAGCGCAAGTCACTATGCTAAACAACTCTCAATTCATGGAGTTAAAATGAATAGAACCCGCTGAAATTATTATCATGAGGGACTGTGCTACGAAACTATTTAGCGCAAGCTTAAAAAATACTTTTCAGGATGTGTTTAAATACCCCGTTTTAGCAATAGCACTGTATTCGTCAACTACCACCTCTCAACGAAAATACAAGGCATCATTTGAAAATATATATATTTTTTGTAGTGCGAACCTACTTGTGAGTAGCTGACTTCGGCAAATTTCTTATTTAATTATTCGAAACTTCAGTAGGTATGCTATGTTTTATTAACTATTCTTTAAAATCGGTGAGTTCATTTTCTCTTTTTTTTTTTGCAGAAAGCACAGCGAGCATAATAGGATGAAAAATCAAAATGTGCCAGCGGACGACGAATCAGGATATGATTGGATTTTTAAAAGTAAATGTGCGCAGGAACAACGAGGACGTGGAACATCATGCTCATTGCCCTTTCGTACTTCGCATTCTTCAGATAGAGTGTATTGTTTCAGTGTATTTTATGTATTTTGATAGAAAAAAACTTTTAAAGCAGGACTCGATGTTAAGTTTCCATAACTGCACCCTTAGGGATTTCAACTGTTTTTTTAACACCACCCCTTTACCTTAGTTTTTGTTGGATACTAAACTAAGAAATGCCAGCAGTTCAGCAGTTCACCGACTGACGTACTATTATATATTTAAAAGTGATTTTCGAGAAGCGATCCGCAGGAACACATAATTTTTTATAACCTCAGTAAGAGGCATGGGGATTTGAAGAGGTACGTAATCGTATTAACGATGACCAAAGCCGCATTTCAGACAGGGCGAGATTCTCAAACATATCGTTAGAAGTAGAGGTTTAAGTTTTAATATATGACGAAAAATACAGCATTTTTTATTCCTGAATTTTGTATGTAGGGGTCTTACCCTTTTGATTTGCGTGCAGAATCATTACCGTGCCAACAATTATTAGCTTTGTTCGGACTTTCATTGCAGAGTCACGGCCCACCGACAAATGTATTTCTGAAAAGTGCAAATATTGAGTGAATTTACTCTCATATATCAACAATGCCACATTTTCACTTTATAAGAGAAAAGGGTGGTTAATAAATCAGTTGTTGATATTGTCCTTATTTAGCTTATACTTAACCTAAAGTGCCATGAGCATCCAAGAAAGCCATACATTACATTTATATGTCGCCTCTTATATAAAAGCTTGATCAAACATTGCAACGCGCCCTTTTCTTAAGTGACCGAGAAAACACAAAATTACAAGCGTGATCTTTAATTAGATACCCAACCAGACATCTGCATTCTATACGCCCCCTTTTTAGATTTCATTACAAAAAATGCCGAGTCATGGTTTCTGGTCGCGTTCGAATTATTGGAAACCGTCAGGCATGATTGTAATGTTTTGTATTCTAAGACACTTATGCTACTTAGGTTAGAGTTTCCAGTATCAAAAGAAGATATCAAAATTTACTTTATTGCCTCTTGAATTAGCGCGATTGTAGCACAGAATGGACACCCTTAAATTATTTGTAAAACACACCTCACTGTGTGTATTATTCGCGACAAGCGTGTCAATAACAAGAGGTATTTGACTTACTCGGGGATCAATACAGATGGAGAACACTTTAGTAATAATGGGAGATTGAATGTATCGCTATTGTGCACGACAAATGCGAAAGCTACTTGGCATAAACGCTTTAAGATGTCAAATCGCGGTCATATGTTAATATGAGAAATGCGAAAAAACTTAGGTTGTGTTTCAATTAGTGATTAGCAAGACTTACGAGGTAGCTAAGGTTGCATATCAAGAACCAAAGGCTTATACTATGAACCTATAGTCGGTGACAAGTCAAGAAGCGAAGCGGAAGCTCCTCCCACTTCTTACCACTTTAGTAGAGCGAACGCTGGAGAGGACGCGACCTCCTCTCCACCGTTCGCTCTGCTGAAGTGGAAGGGGGTGGGAGGAGCTTCCACTTCGTTCTTGACCTGTTCTTGACCTGTCATCGACTATAGTAAATTTACCCCTAGAAAAATTTAGGCTGAGTCACATCTCTTGCTAAAGTGCGTTATCAATACGGAAAAAAAAGTGAAAGCCGTTTACAACTCCCTGTAACGCCGAATTAGAGCCCAGCTCTTGAGAAGGAGTGAGAAGGGCACTGAGGGGCGGTCATTCGGGGGGGGGGGTGTTACGTAACCTCGGGGAGGCGGGTCACGTGACATCGTGGGGGTCACGTGACCTCGGGGGGGGGAGGCACGTGACTTCGTGGGGGCCACGTGGCCTCGTGGGGTATCACGTGACCTGGGGGGGGTCACGCATGACCTCGGGGATGGGGAGTTACGTGCCCCCCCCCTCCGAGGTCCTCCCGAGGTACTCCCGAAGGAACCCGAGGTCCTCCTGAGGTCCTCCTGAAGGAACCCTGGTCCTCCCGAGGTCCTCCCGAAGGAACCCGAGGTCCCTCACGTGACCTCGGGGAGGGGGATCACCTGACCCACGTCCCCGAGTCACCGAAGGTAACCGAGGTCCTCCGCGAAGGAACCTGAGGTCCTCCCGAGGTCCTCCCGAAGGAACCCAAGGTCCTCCCGAGGTCCTCCCGAGGCCGAAGGTCCCGAGGTCCTCCCGAAAGAACCCGAGGTCCTTCCGGAGGACCTCGGGCTCCTTCGGGAAAGTATGTCCATAATGCACCGCGCGGTTACGCTGACGGCGACGGCGATGGCGACGCCGACGCCGCTCGCCGGAAACGGGCTCAAGAGCTGCGCTTCAGGAGGACCTCGGGTTCCTTCGGGAAAATATACCCATAATGCACCGCGCGGTTACGCCGACGGCGACGACGACGGCGACGCCAACGGCGACGCCAACGCCGCTCAAGCCGGAAACGGGCGCCTAAGAGCTGCGCTCTAAAACATGCAGGATTTTATTTCGGTCTATACCGATTCACACTGGCTACCAGAATTTACGGACCGTCCACATATGCAGGGTGTTTTGTGAGGAGTTACGAATTTTTTAGGCAGTAAAATCTACACGAATGCTGTCTTGCAGTTGAGTTTTACGGCCAGGGGGACATATTACGGAGGAATAATTGTCACGAGAAGTCGGATAATTAGCTAAAACTGGTGCATTAATATTTAATTACTGAAAATAAACGTATGATTCAAAATGAAAAAGAAAATGCTGAGCGTTTTTGAAAACCACTTAATAAGTAAGCTTCCGAAAGATTTGTGGCGGGGGAGGGAGGGGGCAGTAGAGGTGCTCCAAAGTTACCACTCTTGCAAAGAGCGCAACGCTGCCGGGGCGAAAACGCGCATGATGATAGATGGAAGAACTCCTCTCCTATCGCGGTACGAAAACGCCTAAGGAATAGGTCTCAGATTTAAAAAAAAAAAGTTTAGGTGGTGTACATGTCCGACACATTCATTGAGAGATAATAAAAGACAGTTTTCACTCGTTCTTTATTTGATAACTCACGGCTTCTCTTTTTTATCTGTTGGTTCTAGATTACTTGTCTGATCGGGCATTCACGTATCCCACCGTTCGAACAGGCGAATAAATTTGTGCTCAGGCTGTAGCGTGCATAGCGGAGAAGCGGTATGCACGAAGGCCCTGTATCAGCACGGGGAGACTCGTTTGAATCCGAGTTTTGTATTTCAATAACTTCGTATGGATTTACCTAATAAACCTGTAAAACTATTTGTAAAATAAAAATTCAGTAGGGAGGATATTCTCGCCGTAATTTATTCCTTAAACCCTTTCATGGGCGACATTTTTGTGGGTCCCCACGGTGTGCATTTGTTTTTCCTCTTTCGTATGAAAACCTTTTTTGTAAGAACTTCGTGCCAAGTTCAGCTTTTTTCTGCAAAGCAAGAGAAAGATACCAGGGTGGGAAATATGCTCCCCTTGGCCCAGCAGCTGCTCAAGAAAATAGTCAAACAATTACATTTGTTGTTGAAGAAAGAAACTTCATCAGCTGATGTTCACATTTCTGCAACTCAATGTACTCTCTTCTTTCTCGAAGCTATCTAGAAACTAATATCTTTTATTCTTTCCCGAACGGAAGTTCCGAAAGCTTCGTAGGAGAGAGTTGCTTCTAGGCCACCGCGACTATGCTCCTCGCTTCGACAAATAACCAGCAAGTTGCTTGCGGCCAGAGGCGTAGCCAGGGGGTACATGCATTTTCACCCCCCTCTCCCCCTCCGCACCCGAAGTAATAAACATCCCGCCCCCTCAAGCCCCCTCCCCCTCGCTTTCCAACAAAAAATCTCGCGATACAGCCCTGCTTGTGGCACATGGGCTTTATATTTTTATGATTCATTCTATTGCTCAGAGCACCTGATTAGTAAGTTCGAAGTTACATGCCCTGTAAACCTCCGATTATCAGCAGGCACCAGAAGCCAGCCTGACAAGTACCAAAGCCTGCGAACGCTGTGCGCGGGAATGTTTTGGAAAAGTAAAGCTTTGTGTTTGCACCGCTGGATGGCACCAGTATATATATATGTTTTTGTTTGACATGTCTTCCGCTAGATGGCAGCACAGTACAATGGTGATAATTCGTCTTCCCTTGAGCCCAGTACAAAACTAGCGCGGGTGGGAAGTATATATGATATAATATATCCCACCGTCCAGGAAAGGGTCAAAAGGTGCATGTTAAAGAAACTCACCAACATGAACTCCCAGAATAAAAAATAATACTTGACTAAACTGCCGTCAGCTCTTTAACTTTGTAGAATATATCCGGGTGACACGGAACTAAACAAGTTCGATTTTTTACGTGGGAATATGCAAATAGTAAAAAGGCGTATATGAATGCTTATTTAAGTGTAATATAAATACACGTTAAGATGCGAAATAATCGATTATAGCTGCTCGCTTCTTGAGAGCTTCAGAACGGATTTTCAGTAGAAACAGTCTGAATTTATTATTATTTAGTTCATGTTTCACACCAGTGGAATATGGTATATATCAAAAACTGTAAATGTTCTTACAGCGTCTATTAAATCAAGACAGCAAGTTTCTATAAAAAATTTAATTGATAGAAATTTACCGACCAAAATTTATTCGTACTGCATGTTTATGAACAATAAAGGAATGTACAACACTTCATAGGTTGCCCAATCTTAAATAATTGTTAACTATTCCTGCTCACGTTCCTTTTGCCTTGGATCTGAATACCAGGGCAATAAATGTAACACCATATCGTGGGTCACCTTTTTACAGTTCATTGCTTATTTTCGCACCGTGCTACAAAACATGCATCCGCCATAGCGAAAAATAAATGTGGCATAATGATTTCGAGTGTACAATGATCGCCCTGAGATTAATTATTATGGCCCGAAAATGTGGCATAAATTACATAAAAAATAGCCCTGGTAACATACTCCACGTGGTCTACCTTTTAAGGAAAGAAAAATTATCATATATTCAATAATGATGGCCTAAAGGCCAGCCTTCACAATCATTTTCGCTTCCTTCGAAAAAAAAAAGAACTATAGACCTAATTCGACATTCACTTTTGCTACTTCGACCTCTCATCAGCTAAGTGTCTGTCCTTTGTACATGATAATGACCGCCATATAATGGCTGATGAAAAAAAGAATTAAAAAAAACAGATGTGGAGCCTGAACATTCCTGCCGTTAGTTCATTGTATTGTTCGATGCCGCTGGTGACGGGACTCCTAAGATTATGTGCGCAACGCATTGAGCGTATCATGTGAATCCTTAGAATGGTCGGCTCACGTCCCAGACAGCTCATGAGAATAAAATGGGGTCAATTCTATTAAGAGTTTTACTCAACCAAGCGCCTCGTACATAGAGGTAGTTCCTTCACACAAGTGGTCTCAAACGCGCGGCCCGCGGGCCGCATGTGGTCCGCGACTCGCTAGGATGCGGCCCTAGACAGTTGGCTGCGACTCCCCGTTTCCATATATTGAGCGCTAGAAATGGAATGCACCATAGTGATCTCATTTCGCCAATTCATTTTCAATCGATACGAAGCTCGGCTCTTTTAAAGTATTCATCATTTACACTTGTCTGTGTTCATCCCCCCGGTGTCGCACTTTATTTCTTGCTTCCCACCTTTTTTGCAATGTTCATCACCTGTAAAACAAATGCGCAACTAGGCCGCAGGCGCGAGCTCTTCTGCAAGTGCAGCTGCCAAATATAAAGCTATGAGCTCGGGATTCTCGCTTTAATTTAAAATATTATCACCATTAAAATGCAGGTAATTTCTTAGACTGTTGTTATAAAAACCTTCAGGAAGGCCAAAACTGTCGTATGAAGGTATTTTAGGGACATGTTGAGCTTGGTAAATTCCTGAGTGAATAGACGACATGTTAAATGTAGAGCGCCATCTAGTAGCGCGCCGAGAACTACGTCCGCCATCTTGGTATCGGCGAGAAAACGAAAACAGTGACCCGACCAGCAAGGAACCCATGTATGTAAACAAGCAACTGCGCATCGTGCAGAGAGAGAGATAGAATAAACTTTATTTTACAACTCAATTCTGAGTTGTATTATTCTTCGCCGGAAGTTGAGGAGTCTTCTTTGTCAAGCGGGTGTTGTGGAGGGGTGGTTTTCCGGACGAGAATTGATCCCCCCATGTGCTTGGCAAGGGGAGGCCAGAGGGTTTCTTGGAGGTCTTTTGTGGTGCTACCCAGCTCGCCCAGAAATCGGGGATGGTCGGAGGAGGAGGCTACGTGTTGAGAGTTTTCCATCTGGGCCACGAATACGGATGGTGCGGTCTCTAAGAAAGATTTTATATAGGTGAAAAGGCGGGCTCTCAGACAGGTTTCCGCCAGGTTGGTGAGTATGGTAGCGTGATCCACGTTGTCAAAGGTATTCTGGATGTTAATTCCAACTATGGTGCGTAGTTGGGCTGTGCTTGGATTAGCGTAGACGTCTTCTTGTACCTTGCGCACCACGTGCTGGGTGCTCAAGTGAGAACGGAAGCCAACCATCGTGGGAGCAAGGTGGTTGTGGTGTTCAAGGTGCCAGTTGAGGCGATGTAGGGCCATCTTTTCCATAAGCTTGCCAAGGCAAGAAGTCATAGATAAAGAACGTAGGTTCGTGATTGTTGTGTGTGGCTCACCGGGTTTGGAAATGACGATGACAATGGCTTCTTTCCATTCGGGGGGAGTGGTTTCCTTCTCCAAACCTCGTTGATGTGTTCGAGGAGTTCGGTGATCTTATTCTCGTGGAGGTTGCGGACTATTGTGTAGGTGATTTCGTCGGGGCCCGGGGCTGTGTTGCGTTTTGGTTGGCTCAAAGCTGAGCTGAGTTCCGCCAAGGTGAAGTCACAGTTAATGCCTTTGTCTGGTTCCTCTCCTGTTGTGTCTGGAAATTGGAGGTGCTGAATGTCCTGCTGCCGTAGAAGGTGTTTCTTATCTGTTCGATAACTTCAGAGGGGGTCAGGTCAATGGCCATTTGGAGCTTTTGGAATGTGCGCTTGGGTCGTGTCTGGCCCAGGAGGATGCGCATTATGTGCCACGCCCTAGATGTATAAAGTCGTTCATTCACGTCATCGCAGGTCTGAAGCCAGTTTTCTTGACCAAGTGGTTCGCGTATTCTTGGGCCTCGCTTGTGAGACGGGAGATCTTGTACTTAAGACGCGTGTTTGTTTTTCGTCGTTTCCACGATGCAACTGCCCTGCGGCGGAGCCTGCAGGGTTTGAGGAGGCATGTGTCCACGTAGGGGTGGTCCTCCGTTCTGCAGATGTTGCTGGTGTGTGATTGGACGGCTTCCATTATGGATCGACACCATCTGATGGTGTCTAGTGTAGCCGTAATAAGAATTTCAATCGCCTGTCGTGCTTTGGGCCAGTTGATGACCTTGGTGGAAAGATGGGGGTTCCCCTGCGGCGGTTTCCCCTTCTGGAGTCAGGGCGATTTGGAGAATGTTGTGATCGCGTCCCAGGGTTTCCTCCGTGTTTTCCCAACACGCATTTAGGGTGACGCGTATCCACGTGAGGTCCGGGTTGGTATCTGACTCGACACCAACCCGTACCTGAAGCGAGGCAAAAAGATGACAGTTTTATTAATCTACACCACCAACCATAGTTGAGAAGGCATATTGCCGCGCGCACAGCTGGCCAAGTAGGCAGCGCGCGCGTGGCCTAACGGTTATCGCGCCTGCCTTCCACGCAGGAGGCCAGGGTTCGATTCCTGGCCGCGCCTACACATTTTTGTTGACGATGTAGTGTGATGTTCTAGCAAATTCGAGAGCCGCCTTGCTAATTCGAGGTTAGAATGTTCTACGGACCGAACCTTCTACGCTGAATGTTCCGGAAGCCCACGCGTGTACAAAAGGGGCTCCGCCTGGCAAGCCGAGTCAGTTTTCGCCTCAGCGTTCGATCCCGCTGCTTCGCCGCTTTCGACGCCCGCGACGCTCTGTTATTATCTTCTGTTTCCTTTTTACTTTTGGGCACAAGTTCGCCCCCATTAAACGTTTCAGTTTCCTCAGTTATTTCTTGTTTGTCACCTCGTCATTCGTGACATTTTGGTGGAGGTGCGGGGTACCGCATGCCCCTACCGCGTACCCCTCCGAGGGCCCGCAGTGCAAGTCCGACGCCAAGCCCACGAAGAACCAACGAAGGCACTACCGAGATCCGGTTCAGTCGTCGCACCCAAGGCCTGCAGCCGGAATTCGGACTTCTGCCGCCCAGAACCAAGCAGCCAACGAGGCCGACGATGGCAGACCAGTCGCCGACCCCCGCCGCTCCCGCCGTCGTCTACCTGCCCGCCGCTCCCCGTACGCCGACTCCCTTCCACGGTGAGATCCACGAGGATGTCGAAGACTGGATCAAGCACTACGAGCGTGTGGCGCGCCACAACGGATGGACTGCGGAGCAGTGCCTCCAGAACCTCTACTTTTCGCTGGAGGGTACTGCGAGGCATTGGTTTGAAAACCACGAAGCGTCCTTCACTACGTGGGAGTCCTGCGTCGCCGAAATGAAGCAGACGTTCCTTAACCACCACCGTCGCCAGCGAGCAGAGGACCTTCTCCAAACAAGGGTGCAGGGCCCCAACGAAAGCGTGACCAGCTTCGTAGAGGATGTCATGCGCCTATGTGCCCGAGCCTATCCGGAGGCAGCCGAGGAGAAGAAGCTTCGCGTCCTCATGCGTGGCGTGAAGGCTGAAATTTTCGGGGGCCTTGTCCGCAATCCCCCGACAACCGTCGACGGTTTTGTGGCTGAAGCCACTAACATCGAGCGCGCGCTGTTGGCCCGAGCGAGCCATTACCATCGACTCGCCGGCATGCCTGCTCCTCCAACCGTCGCCTCTTGCCGACTGGACCAGGACACCGCCGGTGTCAACGGCCTTCGGGAAATCGTCCGTGACATCGTCCGAGAAGAACTCCGCAAGATGCTCCCCGCCGCGGATCGCCCATCCTCAATTTCGCTGGCCGAGGTCGTCCGAGAGGAAGTTCACCGAGCCTTCCAACCTGAGGTCCCGATCCACACGACGACGCCAGAGGAACCGACTTTGAGTTACGCCGCCATGGCCCGACGACCGCCGCAGGCTAACCGCCAGGCCACAGCGCCACCCCGACGAGACCCTCCGATGCCACAGTATCCTCGACGCCAGGAAGGACAAGTCCAGGACGTCCGCCCGGAGCAACCCTCGCCGAGGAAGACCGACGTGTGGCGAACGGCCGACCGACGCCCGCTCTGCTACCACTGCGGGGAAGCCGACCACATCTACCGCAGCTGCCCCTACCGTCGACTTGGGCTGCGTGGTTTCCACCCGAACGACCCACGCCCGAGGTACGGCGAACGCCCTCGCGATATCGAGGAGTACCTCCGACGCTCGCCCTCTTCAGTGCCGTCTCTCCGCCGTGAATCGCGCTCACCATCGCCCAGACGTTCAGCGTCTCCAGCGCCACGACCCCGCCGAGAGAGCCTGTCTCCCCTACGTCGCCGGGAAAACTAAATGCGGCAACGCCTGGAGGTGGCGTTGCCGAAGACGACCGAAGCAAAGAGCCTCCAAGATCGCCGGAGCGCTCCCACTCGCCCGACGCCCCGCATCGTAACGACGATTCTGCAACGGTGTCCAACAACCTAAACGTTGTTATCGACGGACTCGACGCATCGGCACTTGTGGACACCGGAGCAGACTACTCAGTCTTGAGTGGGAGGCTTTCCCGCCGCCTTCGAAAAGTCACGACGCCGTGGGATGGACCTCAAATACGAACCGCCGGAGGGCACCTCATCACACCAGTCGGGAGATGCACTGCTCGCGTCGTGATCCACGGTGAGACGTGCCCTGTGAAGTTCGTCGTTCTGCAAGACTGTGCGCGGGACGTTATCCTCGGAATGGACTTTCTCTGCGAGTATGGCGCCGTCATCGACCTCGGGGCAAACCAATTGACACTCCGAAAGCCCGTTCTGCCGCCGATGGAGACCCACATGACGTCACCTGCGCTCCGAGTTATCGCCGACCATGTGAATCTACCGCCGCGGTCGAGTGTTTTCGTCACCGTCATAACCGACGCACCCGTGCACGGTGAAGCTCTCCTGGAAGGCAACGTCCAACTGCTCCTTGAAAAAGGTATTGGCGTCGCACGAGGCGTAACGGATCTCCAAGAAGGATGTACAACTGTTCTCGTGACAAACTTTCGAGAGGAGCCGCAGCACCTCACGAAGGGTACCTCCGTGGGCCACGTCGAAGAGCTTCAGACGCCAGCCGTCGTCACCGCAATCTCTGAGGAAACCTCGTCATCACAGCAGAAGAGCACGTCGCCACCGCAGCTCGACATCGACCCCGAGCTCCCAGCTTCTAAGCGCTGCCAGCTGATTAACCTCCTCGCCGAATACCGCGACTGCTTTGCGACGTCGTCGAAGGTACGCCAAACACCGATGGCGAAACATCGCATTATCACTGACGACGACGCGCTCCCTGTCCGTCAGTCGCCTTATCGAGTCTCCTTAAAGGAAAGGAATGTGATTCAAGATCAAGTCCAGGAAATGCTCGACGACGACATCATTCAACCCTCAAGAAGTCCGTGGGCGTCTCCAGTCGTCCTTGTAAAGAAGAAGGACGGGACCCTGCGGTTCTGCGTGGACTATCGTCGACTGAACGCTGTGACGAAGAAGGATGTCTATCCGCTCCCCCGCATTGACGATACGTTAGACCGACTGCGCCACTCCCGATATTTTTCGTCAATGGATCTCAAGAGTGGTTACTGGCAGATTGAAGTTGACGAACGCGATCGGGAGAAAACTGCCTTCGTCACTCCCGACGGCCTGTACGAATTCAAAGTGATGCCGTTCGGACTTTGTACAGCACCAGCCACCTTCCAGCGTGTCATGGACACCGTGCTGGCAGGTCTGAAATGGCAGAGCTGCCTCGTCTACCTGGACGATGTCGTGGTATTTTCAAGGGATTTCGACGAACACCTGAGACGACTTCAAGCCGTGCTTCAAGCCATCAAGACCGCCGGCCTGTCTCTCAAGCCAACAAAGTGTCGATTCGCCTATGGTGAACTTAAGTTCCTTGGCCACGTCGTGAACAACAAAGGTGTTCTCCCTGACCCCGAGAAGACCCGCGCCGTAGCTGCGTTTCCGCCGCCGTCTGACAAGAAGGCCGTGAGAAGATTCCTCGGACTCTGTGCCTACTACAGACGATTTGTTCGTGACTTCGCCAAGCTGTCTGCACCCCTGACGAACCTCACGAAGGACGCCGTGAAGTTTGAATGGAAAGAAGAACACCAGCGGTCATTCGACGAGCTCAAACGAAGACTCCAGACGCCCCCGATTCTTGGCCATTTCGACCAGCTCGCTGAAACAGAGATCCACACGGACGCCAGTAACACCGGACTTGGCGCGGTGCTGGTTCAAATGCAAGACGGGGCAGAGCGAGTCATCGCATACGCGAGTCGGACGCTGTCCAAGGCGGAGACGAACTACTCAACGACTGAAAAGGAGTGCCTTGCTGTCGTCTGGGCAATAACAAAGTTCCGCCCATATTTGTATGGAAGTCCTTTTCGCGTCGTCACGGACCACCACTCGCTCTGCTGGCTCGCCAACCTGAAGGACCCCTCCGGACGCCTCGCCCGCTGGAGCCTACGACTGCAGGAGTTCGACATGACCGTGGTGTACAAGTCCGGCCGGAAGCACAATGACGCCGACTGCCTGTCAAGGGCCCCAGTCGAGGCCAGTCCTGCCTGCATCGAAGACGACGATGATGAGTGTTTCCTCGGCGCTCTGGATGTCAATGACATGGCCGCACTCCAGCGAGACGACCCTGAACTACGAGCACTCATCGAGCACCTAGAGGGACAAGAGAGTACGGTTCCCCGTGCTTTCTTACGAATCCTGCCAACCTTCTCCATACGACAAGGGGTGCTGTACAAAAGAACTTCGTCAACAACAGCACAGCATGGCTGTTGGTTATTCCTTCCAGCCTTCGAGAAGAAATCTTCCAAGGATGCCATGACGACCCAACAGCCGGACACCTTGGCTACAGCAGGACGCTCGCCAGGATTCGAGAAAAGTACTACTGGCCTAGGCTGCCGAAGACCGTTCACCTCTACACTCGATCATGCCACGAGTGTCAGCGACGCAAGAAACCGCCGACGAAGCCGTCAGGACTTCTGCATCCGATTTCTCCCCGTCCACGCCGTTCCAGCAGATCGGAATGGATTTACTTGGCCCTTTCCCGCCGTCAACATCGGGAAACCGCTGGATAATCGTCGCCACCGATTATCTCACACGTTACGCCGAGACGAAGGCCCTCCCATCAGGTACGGCTGTTGAAGTCGCTAAGTTCTTCATCGAGTCCATTGTCCTCCGGCACGGCGCCCCTGAAGTCCTCATCACAGACCGTGGATCTTCGTTCATGGCCCAGCTGACGCAAGACATCCTTCGTCTCAGTGGCACCGGTCACCGTCGAACCACTGCGTACCACCCGCAGACAAATGGACTAACAGAACGGCTAAACAAAACTATCGCCGACATGATCGCCATGTATGTCGACGTGGAGCACAAGATATGGGACGAGGTGTTGCCGTACGTCACTTTTGCCTACAACACGGCCGTGCAAGAGACCACCGGGGTTACACCCTTTCAACTGGTTCATGGTCGCAAAGTGACGACAATGCTGGACGCGATGTTACCACACGAACCGGCTGTCGACGGAAGCGACGACGCCCAGGTGGTTGCCCAACGGGCAGAAGAAGTCCGTCAGCTCGCCAGACTTCGGATTCAAGCCCAACAACGAATCGACACTGACCGCTACAACCTTCGTCGTCGGGACGTCCACTTCAAGCCCGGAGACAGGGTGTGGGTGTGGACACCGATCCGCCGCCGTGGTCTCAGCGAAAAACTCTTGAAGCGCTACTTCGGACCCTACAGAGTGCTTCGTCGACTCGGGGATCTGAACTACGAGGTGATGCCCGACGGAACACGGACTTCATCACGCCGCCCTCCACGACCAGAAGTCGTCCACGTCGTGCGCATGAAGCCGTACTACGCTCGATAGGACTGTGGACCTTATGTGTTCCAAATGACTCTTTAGCTTACCGTTCTTTTTGTTTGCTTTGTTTTGTTTTGTGCTGCATCGGGGCGATGCACTTTTTAAAGGGGGAGTAATGCCGCGCGCGCAGCTGGCCAAGTAGGCAGCGCGCGCGTGGCCTAACGGTTATCGCGCCTGCCTTCCACGCAGGAGGCCAGGGTTCGATTCTTGGCCGCGCCTACACATTTTTGTTGACGATGTAGTGTGATGTTCTAGCAAATTCGAGAGCCGCCTTGCTAATTCGAGGTTAGAATGTTCTACGGACCGAACCTTCTACGCCGAATGTTCCGGAAGCCCACGGCGTCCGCCTGGCAAGCCGAGTCAGTTTTCGCCTCAGCGTTCGATCCCGCTGCTTCGCCGCTTTCGACGCCCGCGACGCTCTGTTATTATCTTCTGTTTCCTTTTACTTTTGGGCACAAGTTCGCCCCCATTAAACGTTTCAGTTTCCTCAGTTATTTCTTGCTTGTCACCTCGTCATTCGTGACAATATGGTTAACAACGAACAAAAGCTGAAAACACCACAAAGACCTCCATTTGATTGTCATCTAAATTTCGAAAATAATTACTTTGGACAGCCAGGAAACAATCTCAGTGCTTAGCAGCGATTTCAATAAACTTGATCAGGCATTGGTAAGCGAGGCTTGTAAAACACCTATAAAACTAGACAGGAGAGTTTGTTAATGAAATATTCTTGAAGATTTTAAAGCGTGGTTATGAATAATAGAAAACACAACAGTCATGGACTACGTGTCTGTTTGCTCTCAACTCCCACAAAGACGGAATTTTGCTGTTTTTTTTTTTGTCGAACGTCACGTTCGATTACATCACTTGCTTAGGTTCATCCTTTGGCTAAAACTTCAATGTCGGCTGAGGAAAAAAGTTACGCTGCGTCCAGTGGAACAGCATCGCAATGCAAACTTCATATCACGGCCACATTTCTTTTCTTTTCTTTTTACTTTTTTTCAACCAAGTTAGAAATATTTTTAGTGCAAAAGAACTTGAGGGGAGTTTGTGAAAATCAATGCAGTCATTCTGCCAGGGTTCAACAAAACTTCATTAACCAGCACGACATCCGTCAACTGTGCTTGAGGTCGCCGCTATCTGAAACCAATTTGAGTTCTTTTCGACTCCTGAAAAACATTACCCAGGGCGGTTTCCTTAACAAGGACTCGGATATCTACACCAATTAAAATTTCCGACAGTAACAAAAAGAGGGAAAAAATTAACCTTGAGTCGCGTGTATTGACATACAGCAGTCTACCACCAAAACAGTACGACATCATGCGTCTTCGCCTCAGAGATGAAAGGCATGATGGCCCAATCCTTTGTACATGTAGGGTGATAGCGAGTCAGAAAACCATAAAGTTGCTGAATCACAAACAGTGGCAGAGTGTCCCTGCTCTGGAAATGCTGAGAAATCTAAACTCAAGAAACTTGACGCTACCAAGATGCCCATGCCCAAAGTGTTGCCAGACGACCAAGCAATTTCGCATATCGTACATTGAGCAACGGCAACGACAGTGTGCTTGCTCTATTGTTTTATTAAAAATGCAAGCACTTTTTAGGGCGGCGCCATTTTAATTCTTGTTTTTTACATCGGATCAGGGCCGAAAGTAATCCTATAAACAAATGAAAACTAAAGACGTCACTTGCCAAACTGATTTTATAGAAAGCTTAGAGCACAATGTGCCTTTTCTTTAAATATCCTTGAAACCCCTCCCCCCTCGACCTTTTCGGGGTGGGCTGCCTCGACCACACAATGTTATGAGTTTGAGACCACTGGTGTAGACAAATAGCCTGTTCTCCCAACAGCAGCGGTCCTTGCGTTGGAGCCTTCCGTCGTATCCAACTTTGTTGGTTGCCTCTGGCACCTTGAAAGACGACCAGAACAGGTTGCCCTCTACAGCCTTGTTGGCCATCGTTCCATGGCAGACCAGCGTCTGGCGCCCCACGTCTCGCTGGCTCTGTCTTTGGGCTCTACACGGTCGCGCATCCCATAATCGTGCTCACTAAATTCTACATGGCAGTGATGAATGAGTCCGAGCAACACTGTATTACTCCGCTGCGAGAAATTCACTGCGCGCGCTGGTGTTTTTCACTTATGTTCAAGAGTTCATGATGTGCATTTTCTAGAGAGTTTCTTTCTGCTTTGTGGTTACATGCGGCTCGAGCTCAGGGGTTGCTACTTCAACTCACAAGCATCTACATTTCTGACAAAAGGACGGGCACGAGCGTGTGGCCTGGTTAACTGACTTCTATGCGTGAATTCTTGTACAAACGAAAGCATTCGTTAAATCTAGGCTCACGCGCCTGTGTCCTGTAAAGCCCCTCGATGTGTTTCTGGTTGTCTTGTAAGCAGCGTCAAAACATAGCCTCCTATATACCGACAAAGCCTGGTAGATCGCCACGAGAAGCGGCCGCCGAAATGAAAAAGGTGGAGCGGTCGACAAGAGATAAGTGGAGAGCCACGTGACTGGCGCCCCGCTGCGGCGAGACGCCGAAACACACTTCTCCCGAACGAACAAGTGTATTTCGGGTCTTCGCCGCTGCAGGAGCTCTGCGCTGACGTCCAGGTTCCTCGAGAAATGGCTCTTTGACGCACTGTGCTACCAGATGCTTGCGATCCAAATCTGCGACCGGGCACTCTATGGCTCCGTTGACAAACTGCCAAGCTTTGTGAATATTGGCGGCGTGCGCGAACTACAGGGGGCGCTTCTCTAGCTGTCATCATCCTTGTTTGTGACGTCACGGGATGTGCGCGGCAAGTCTGGGACTGGCGCGCACATCTTGGATCCCTCGGCTCGTCAGCTCGCTTCATGCCCTGTTTCCATAACGCGCAACAACGCCTTTTTTACCCGTTTTTTTCTTTTGTGAAGTGACGTTTGTACTAGGACATTTTACCAAAGCTTGAAACCGTGGCTCGCTTAGTCTTGCTAACAAACAATTTCGGCGCAGAGGGTCGAAGCGCTGGGATAGTGGTAAAAAATGTCGGATATTCGTAATAGAATGTTCAGTTCTTTACCCCACTACAACATCTACCATGACGAATAGGGTTTTTTTTTGTTATGATTTGGACAAAATAAAACTGAGAAAGGAACGTCTCATTAAACTTAAAACAAGAAATCCAAATTCGAGATCAGGCGTGTGTTGTTGTGTTGTGGACACTGACACCCCCAAATTTTTTCTTTTTTGTAAGGCGATTTATTATGGTGTCAGAATACTACCCAATTAATATTTTGCTACAGAGTCACGTATTTCTTCAACAAAGCCAAAAAAACACAACTGCTCGAAACCGAAACCGAAACTCCCGCACCGCACGGAGAAGTGGAGAGGAGAGAGTGAGTGGCGGAAGTCACGTAACTACACCCGACCGAGCTGTTTTTTTGTTTTTTTGTCTTTTCTCCGCTCGCAGCAAACGAATTGCATTGCGGGATCCGTTCGCCGTGCGATTCCTTTGCAGTTATGTTTGTTCCGCTCGCTGTTCTGTACTTCAAGATGAGTTGTTTTGTACATTTAAGTGTTGGCAATTAGGAGTGAGTGCCCGTGGTGAATTCCCGTGGTCGGCTCCGAAAAGAATACTCCCAAGATGTTGGGCGAAGAGCTGCCTCACGTGTCCTGCATCTGAAAGTGGCATTGTGCGGCAGAGTGCACACATTTTAGAAAGATCAACGGGTCGGGATCAATGGCTGGCTGCAATTCCTTAGAACAGTTACGGGAACCCCGGAAAGAGGACGCTGCCCGATTCATTTGCTCCTTGCATTTTGTGTAAAGTGACTACAATGAGTTCCCAGGTGTCAAAAATAGAATCCCATACCCTTTAGTTCAGCGACGTATCGTCTACAACAATTGTTTTTTTCAGTGAAGAAAAAAAAAGAAATGTAAACATCGCAAAATGCCTGAAAAAAAAATGATACACCCACACCAGGAGTCGAACCCGTGCCCGCTGCGTGTGAAGCGGACGTCTCTCCACTAAGCTACTGAAGGAAGTCTTCCATGCGTAGTAATGCAGCCGGTCGACTGTATGTCGGAAGTTTGCTGTCGATTTCCCTTCAGTACGTGCACGCCCGGCTTGAAGTCGGGCAGCACCACGCATAGACCACATTCGCACCTCGCAAAGAAACCGTACACGCGCGTATTCCACTCGAAGTACGCACTTCGTGTTTGACGTTTGAGCAAGCGATGTCTTCAGCAACGAGAAGGGACGACGGCTCGGCGACGTCTTCGTGCAATCGGCTTGCTGGTCGGGCGTGTCGTACGGGATGAATATTAGTTCTTTTGATCGGTTCAAAATTTCTCTTTGGAAGGAAGACAGAATTCGCCGGTACCGTGTGCGAGAGTTCTAAAGTAGAGGTCCAATGTCCGTTTTCCGCGGCCATCCGGTAGCCCGCACGATCCCACGATACGCAAAACGACACCATGTCGAGAATTATGCAGTGAACGCACAGAATGCTTCCGGTTGTCTGTGCTACCTTTTTTTAATCAGTGTATTTGCAGCTTTTTGGAAGCCACAAAAAATGGGTTTCATATTTGTTTTCTATTTTTAATATTGACTGTGTGCCTTCAAAGACCCGCGACTTTGATTAAATTTGGTGGTTGCGTCGAAACCTTAGAAAATGGCCCGTGACCACGGAAAAGAGAGTGAGCGCGACTCGAACCGGCCAGTTCTTGATCGGCGGTTTTCAGGTGCAAAGAAACCGAATTTCGAGCCGCAAATTCTGTTCTGGGTAGTTGTCACATACAACTAGAAACCTTGGCGAGCATAAATACCATGTCAGTGTCCCTTTAAGTGTAAGCGACTCCGTGTATCCAGTTGGTTCCAATTTATTCTGTGAGGGCTGGTTTCTTATTAGTTCTAAGTTGATTCCTTTTTTTTAATTTTGTAAAGCAGTAAACAAACATTTTATCAAAATAGCTGGCAGCAAGAAGCGGTGGCTGGCTTCCTTAGTCGTTTCAATTATATCTCTGCTTATTCACCCGGTTGACGCGAAACGTGCGAGAACCCCTCGCGATCGAAGTCTAAATTTAGTAAGTCGGTCACACTTCAGCGTCTCAAAAAATGAAGTTACACCTGCTATGAATTACTACCGTTTGTATGTTTAATTTTGCGGACCCGAATGCGCATAATGTGTGATGCGCTTTCACTGAGTGATTAAAAATTTGTAAACAACTCTTAGTAGAAATTGGATAAAACAAATTATTCAATCGCTTGAATATACCGAGCTATGTTCCATCATTTAAGAATCAATAAAATTTATGTTTTTCTTTCGAGCAGGAGTCGCGGTGTGACAAATGTTTTTGCCACTTACTCGATGCGGGAGGAGCTAAGCGTCAGCAACTGTCGAGTCGCACTTGGCTAGAAGCGTCGTTATCGGCAAACTCAATGTAGCTTAAACAAGTGTGCGGCGCTTTGCAGCAGAACTGTGCGAGTGTGCACAGCTAAGAAGACAGCATGTCATTTACTCTGGTGAATACAAAACTTTTTTCTACAGCAGCCTCCACGAATCTGAAAAAAAAAACAAGTTTGAGAAAGGCTGTGAATAACTCTGACGCACGCCGCGCAAGCTGTAATATGAAGAAGCTCCAGGCTTGGTTTTGAACTTTTAAGAGACAAAAATTAATACGAAAAGCAACTTTGAGGCGTTGTTATTCCTTAAAAAGATTCCAGGCCACGTAGTTAGCAATGATGGCGTTCGCCCAGACCCAGAGAAGACTCGCGCCGTTGCGGCATTTCTAGCGCTGACAGACACGAAGGCCGTGCGAAGATTCCTTCGTCTATGTGCGTACTATTGGCGCTTCCTTTGTGATTTCGCAAGGATTTTCTAACTACTTACAAACCTCACAAAGGATACCAAGAAGTTCGAATAGGCCGAGGAGCAGCAGAAGGCAATCGACGAGCTGAGCGGCGACTCCGGACTCCTCCTATTCTTCAACACTTAAATTAGGATGCGGAAAATGCGGAAACCGAGATTCACACGAACGCAAGTAACGCAGGATTTGGCGCGGTACTGGTGCAAGTGCAAGATGGCATCGAGCAAGTCATCGCCAACGCAAGTCTTCCACACTCCAAGGCGGAGATAAATTACTCCACGGCTGAAAAAGAATGTCTTGGGGCCGACTGGGCAAACATCGAGTTTCGCCGTACTTCTACGGGAGACGGTTCAGCGTTGTCAGGGACCACCACTCGATCTGCTAGCTTGAGAACGTTATGGTACTTCAGGACGCCTCGCTCGATTGAGTCTCCGACTGCTGAGATCAATCAACATGTCTGGTCTACAAGTCAGGCCGCAAGCACACCGACGCCAACTACCTGTCCAGAGCCCCTTTCGAGACGCCTACCGGCAGCAGCGACGACGATGACGACGAGTGCTTCCTGGGTGCTGTGAACACCGACGACACGGGACGACGTTAAAAGGATGATCCTGAGCTTCGCGCACGAATCGAGCACCTCGACAAACAAGAGCTGTACTTTCGTAATACTGCAATTAAATGCAAAGGTGCAAGCGAGCTGGACAATAATGACGAAACAATCCCTGGAGAAGGGGAACAAGGGGGACAAAGGACAAACACAAATCTCCAAGCAGAGCTAGATGACTGGTGCGCGACCGAAAAAATCCGGCTGGTTCTGGAATGAAACCAGGGACCTCTCCATTTCCAGTGGAGCGCTCTACCAACTGAGCTAACCAAAAGTTAGACGTCAGTAGAGCAAACGGGTTTTATCAGCTTCCACCAGTCTAACACCAACAAGGGGGAACGGCTTGCATTTTTAAGGTTAAGATATTAATGCCATTAAATGGAAAGGTGCAAGCGAGCTGGACAATAAAAACGAAAATAATCCCTGGAAAAAGGGGAACAATGGGGACAAAGGACAAACACAAATCGCCAAGTAGAGCCAGATGACTGGTGCGCGACCGAAAAATCCGCCTGGTTCTGGTATCGAACTAGGGACCTCTTCTTTGCCAATGGAGCACTCTACCGACTGAGCTAACCAGGAGTTAGACACCAGTAGAGCAAACGGGTTTTATCAGCTTCCACCAGTCTAACAACAACAAGGGGAACGGCTTGCATTTTTAAGGTTAAGATAATAATGCCATTAAATGCAAAGGTGCAAGCAAGCTGGACAATAATGACGAAAATAATCACTGGAAAAGGGGAACAAGGGGGACAAAGGATAAACACAAATCGCCAAGTAGAGCCAGATGACTGCTGCGCGACCGAAAAACTCCGCCTGGTCCTGGTGTCGAACCAGGGACCTCTCCTTTGCCAATGGAGCACACTACCAACTGAGCTAACCAGGAGTTAGACGTCAGTAGAGCAAACGGGTTTTATTAGCTGCCGCCAGTCTAACACCAACAGGAGGGAACGGCTTGCATTTTTAAGGTTAGGATAATAATGCCATTAAATGCAAAGGTGCAAGCGAGCAGGACAATAATGACGTAAATAATCCCTGGAAAAGGGGAACAAGGGGGACAAAGGACAGGCACAAATCACCAAGTGGAGCCAAATGACTGGTGCGCGACCGAAAATATCCGCCTTGTCCTGGTATCGAACCAGGGACCTCTCCTTTTCCAATGGAGCACTCTACCAACTGAGCTAACCAGGAGTTTGACGTCAGTAGAGCAAACGAGTTTTATCAACTGCCACAAGTCTAACACCAACAAGGGGGAACGGCTTGCATTTGTAATGTTATGATGATAATGCAATTAAATGCTAAAAAGGCTGTACTTCCCCCGTTTCTTTCCGAGTGTGCTGCCAACCCTTGCCATTCGACAGGGTGTACTTCACAAAGAGGACTTCGGAGACAACTCGTCATGGCTGCTGGTAATCCCCACCTACCTTAGAAA
The DNA here is from genome assembly GCA_037355805.1 of Ixodes ricinus. Lineage (NCBI taxonomy): Eukaryota > Metazoa > Arthropoda > Arachnida > Ixodida > Ixodidae > Ixodes > Ixodes ricinus. The sequence goes on along the minus strand of JAZHYW010007806.1, from coordinate 67,711 downwards.
GATCTTCAAAGCCTGCAATGGCGACCCGACGTCCTAACACCCTGGTTAAAGCCGTAAGGTGGCCCGAATTCATGAGAGGCATTATGGCCCAGGCTTCCGAAGAGCTTTTACATCTGCACATGATTTGTGCCACGAATGCCAGCGACGCCAGAAACCGCCGACGAAGCCGGCAGGTCTCCTGCAGCCGATTGCTCCCCGACCGCGCCGTTCCAGGAGATCGGAATGGATCTACTTAGCCCTCTCCCACCGTCGACGTTTGCAAACCGCTGGATAATCGTAGCCGCCGATTATCTAACCCGGTACTCCGCGAGACCAAAGCCTTTTTGTTGCGGAACAGCTGTAGAAGTCGCCAAGTTCTTCGTCAAATCGTTTGTCCTTCAACATGGCGCTCCCCAAGCGCTCATTACAGATCGGGGGTCGTCGTTCATGGCGCAGCTGACCCAAAAGATACTTTGTCTGAGCCACACGGAATAGCGTCGAACCACGGCATATCGTCCGCAAACCAACGGACTGACGGAGCGGCTCAACAAGACTATCGCCGACATTATCGCTATGTACGTTGACGTTGAGCACGGGACATAGGACGAAGTGTTGAAGTACGTCACTTTTGACAACCATGCACTTTAAGAAACCACCGGAATGACACCATTCCAGCTGGTGCGTGGCAGAAAGGTGACAACGATGCTCGACGCAATGCTACCTTACGACCCAGCAGACGACGGAACCGGCGACATCCAGTTGATAACCCAACGAGCAGAGGAGGCTCGGCAGCTAGCCAGAGTCCGACTTCAGCACCAACAAAGTGTTGACGCTCGACGATACAACGTTCGTCTCCGCGTCGTCCACTTCCAACCCGGGGACAGGGTATGGGTGTGGATAGCGATTCGCCGCCGTGGTCTCGGCGAGAAGCTGTTAAAACGGTACTTCTGACGCCTCGAAGGTGCTTCGTCGATTCGGGGATCTGAGCTACGAGGTAATGCCCGACGGAACACGGACTTCATCACGCCGCATACCACGACCGTAAGTCGTCCACGTCGTGCTCCTCAATCCGCCGTACTACGCTCGATAGGACTGTGAACAGTGTTTTTGTAGTAAGCTCGAGAGTACTGTATTTTGCAAGCCTCCCCAGTTTTTTTTCTTTTTCTCTTTTGTTTTTTTGCACGTTGCATCGAGAGTATGCGCTTTTAAAAGAGGAGGGGGGAGGAGAGAGTAGTTTTGAGCGCGTCGCAGAGCAAGCGCTTGCGTGGCCGAACGGTTACCATACTTGGCTTCCGCGCGGAGGCCCCGGTTCCATTCCTGGAAGCGGGCGTTCCTTTTATTTAATATCTAAATTTAGCATTCTCGTAAGTTCGAGAAACCTTGTCTTATCGATGATCGAATGTTCTACGCGCCGAACGTTCTACGCCGAATATTTCCGAAATCCACGCGGGTACAACAGGTGCTCCGCGGGCGACGGGGGCTGTCTTGCTCATGCGCTCGATCGAGCTACTCCGCCGACCTTCGACGCCTGCTGCGCTACCTTCCTCTTTGTATTTGTTTTTTTGTTTTGTGCACAAGTTTGTTTTTATTACACGTCTAGTTTCCTACTGCACGAATCGTCTCTCGGCCTGTCATTTTTGACAATAAATTGGGGTTGCCACCGAAAATATTTCGTCAACGAGACACCGAAATGATGAAAAATCGCATTTTTAAAGAGCCTAGGTACGATTTAAATAAGCATCGCCTGCACGACTTCGATGAGCATTCTACCGGCGTGCGGTCATGCACCACTCCTGCGTGGTGCACGTTAAATACCCCAGGCTAGCGGTCGTACCTCACTGGCTAAATTGCTCATCTACAGCTGAGACACCAGACGCCCACTGTGGCACTCTAACCTCCGGCTGTATAAACATACACACAACATTTTGCTTTTGTAAAAGATCCTAGGTGCGACATATTTTAGAAGGTATATTTATGTTTACAAAAACAAACGCAATATTCACGCTGCCAGACTCTATTTAGATGGAGGTATCCCTGCTTTAGACCACGCCCATTAGCGGAAGGAGCGTAGCTAGTCGCGCTTCGTTTCTCGGCTCTCATTGATTGGAGACATGATTGACGTGTAAAAATAATGGTTGTAAAATTGTTCCTCCGCACTGTAATAGTCTTTTATTTCATACATGTCTATGTTTGAGAAAAAATAACGATATATATAGAGTCAACATTGTTTCATAAAAATATCACGTGATCGCCTTTTCCGCTTTGGTTTCAAACGATAACAGGTATGGCTACCGGCTTTAGGGGCGAGCAGTTTCTTGAACGCGAAACTCGTTGAGTTAGTTTATTTTAAACATTGCAGGTTGTTTAGCGCCCGCAGAGATGTTCGGAGAGAGATTTCAACTGTATCGGTATGCAGCAAGCAACTTCCGCAAGTTTGCGCTTCCGGAAGCGTTGAGTGGGTGCCGCTTTTCTTTGCAGGATTCACGTAAGCCTAGCTCCCTACATCAAACATTTTGCCAGATCTACCTTGATTTGTTTGTTTGCGCGTTTTGATGATGGATAAACGTGACGGTTCCGGTAAAAACGGTCCAGCTATTCTGAGAATCGTAAAACCGTCATGATTTTGACCGTCGTTCCAGTACAGATATGTAACCTACAAATGAAAAAATTAGCTAGCCATTTAGCTGGAAGCAGTCGGGTGTTCGCCTCGCATCGAGTTTGTCGAGGCATGGTGACATCATTTCTCTTCGGCAAGCGTTTAGATATAAAGTTTTGAGCTGTGTACCTGTATCGCAAAAGCGAATATCTTGTACGTCATGATGCTCTCCCAGCTTGCTCGCAGACGCTATGCATGAAAAAAGAACGGAAAAGCTAAAAGAATTGCGTATTCCGTTCTTTTATCACTTTTGTACTTTTTTCCCCGCACATCGAGAGACGCTTACAGACAATTGTATGAAACTGCGGCACGTGTATGACGGAACAAAAGAAGGCCGCTTTCGTGTTTGCGTCATGCGAACGTTGCAGGGCGGTTTCATGACCGCGCCTTACGTATGTTGCAGGTGTTCGTAGAGTGTGTTCTAATCGCAGAGGATGCCGTACGCTGCCGCGCATCTGCCTGCACGACTAGCAGACGGTGTCAGACGGCAGGCTAGAGGCACCGGACGTCGCGACCGAGGGAGATATTAGGCTTGGTAACGTCCAGTAGTAATGGGCTGGATTGACTAGTATGGATGGTGGCTTCTACCTAGACTGCGTCTGATGCCGTAACTATTGCGCTAAAAGTGTTCATTTTCTTCGTGGAAATATTTTGTAATATATTCTTTTAATTTAAAACCCTTAAATAGTCTTTTCTTTTTAATTTCAGTGTGCCTTTAGAGCTATACCATAAACCAATTATCGCTGCATAATATGTAACTTATAGGCTGCCAGGTGGTATATTACTTTCGCGCAATATCTATAGAGTCTGAAACCGCGTAAAATACATACTGTAACAGACAACAACGCGTAGATGAAATTCAAATTCAAACTAAAAGCTCGTTTAGGCAAACTTTTGCCCGCAACTTACTAAAATATTCCATGCGTCCTGCGACGGCATCGGAGGGGTAACTGACACAATTCAGTGCGATCTCTTTTTCAATACTTTCGTTTTGCATTGAAAATATTCTATAAGTAAGAGTGGATCGAGCGCTTTTTGTTTGAGAACTAGCGACCTCATATTGCTATGAGAAGTAAGACATGGATGGAGTAAAAACCTCCGTGGAACGATGCAAAAATGTGCGGGCTAGAGAATCCTATGTTTCACAGAGTTTCCAACTGCTCCGTCGGGGGCACATGGTTTATGGGCCCGCGTTTGCAATACAGCTGCGAGGAGGAGGAGGAGAAAGCGTCCATCGTCTCCAAGCGTCTCCGTCCTTCCGTCTGCTTTCCTTCTCGCTACGCTACAACGCGGAGCATGCGCACTGGCGACCATTACCTCGGGAGGCATCTGCCATTAAATTGCACACGCTGCCCATGGTTGAAGTGTGAATCTCTCTTCAATATAGGTTCTGTAGAGGGAACTATCTCAGGAAAAAAACACATTTTATTTGTCAAAACTTTGCCCTTGCGAACTAGGCACCGGATACGGTCTATAGCGTGGGCAATGCGGTATTGCTCTAAACTTGTTAGAACATTTTAACGTTCGAGACGATCAATAATTGAAAAGTATACCTGGTGTTCGAACTTTGTATCTTGCTAAAAACATTTTCAAAACGCTTGTTGCCGGAACTTCTTTTTTAACTTATATGTCAAGATGTATATGAGATCAATTATGTTGAAACTGCATTTTCTTTCTTCTAGCCGTTCGCAATGATTGACGAGGAGGTTGAGAATTACTATATCAATATGTGCATAAATATGAATTAATCTAGAAGTTTTATATGACAAAAATCTACCTTTCGATGGTGTGAGAGGTGCAAAATAATTTAAAAACAAATTAGGAACACCAAAACACAAATAAGGTTTAAAATGGAATGCGTGGCTTTACTTGGGTTGCCTCTATGATAAGACCTAAGTGTGTTCCTTCGCCCCCTACGCTTCCCTTCTCCACAACAAATTTGGTCGAATCTAAATGAAACCACTCCTTAATTCACCAAGTTTGCGGTTAACGCTATGCTAAAGCTTTTGGTCCTAAGGTATTTCTTGAGGTTCCATAAATGCGCGATCAAATACCTCAGAGTTGATCAATGTACTTTATTAACTTAATAAAATCTGGTATGTACCCCAACGACACTCGTGCAGGCTTTGTTTTAAGGTGGCGAAATTTTATACATATATATTTTATTGCAGTATATCATGAATAATTTTCAAGTTTTGTGTAATCACTCTTAGTATAATATTTCAATCATATTGGTCATAAAGGTTTACATAATGTAAACCTTTTAATTTTCACATAACTCGCTACTTTTTTTGTACTTTACACCAGCGAGGTTCGTACCAAGACCGGCGGGAACGGCGAGCCCTGCCCATTTCTGCCTGGCCATGATGATGCCGGGGTGGTTCCGCAACGAGACTCGGGCTATGATAGGCCGGCACAGCTAGCCTACGCAGCACTGGCGTGGGAAGGACGATCCGCAGGCCTCGACACGGAAACCGACTGCGAGCTCTCAACGACGGCCGAGAAAGAGGATCGGCGGGCCCGGACTGCCAACTCTCGAGGGCGAGCAACCGGGAAGTTCAGTAAACCTATTCGCTGTCTTCTCGTTGTGTTGTGACACTCCTTAAGAAACGAGAGAAGCACAGACCGATCGAGGTGCGATTATTAATAGAGCGAGATTTCCACAAAGAATACCACACTACAAAAGTTTGGTCTTCAGTAGGCAAGAGTGAGCACTGGTTGAAAACAAAATCCAGTTTCAATACGTTCTTCTTTTATCGAGCACCCCCATAAAGGCTTCCTTCAAAGGTTTTACCCGAATCGAAATAGGCTTAGTTTTCTTCTAAACGCAGAACCGTTAACTGATCCCTAAAAACCCTGAACCTCACCTAATCTAGTAGAATCACAATTTTATAAATAAACCATTGGCCGTAACCGAGCCTTCCCTTGATTTCCTTATCAGTTCCTGGCTGGTCATCCACGTGAAACACCGACGTCACTATCTATGGCTACATAAATATTACGCATTGGCAAGCCCTTCAGAGGTCCGGTCAAAGGCAGCGGGGTTGCTATAAGTTTTCTACAATGCCTGTTTGTTCATATATGCATCTATGCTAACAAAGGCTATTGTTGTCTTTCAGGCGTTTTCTTAGAGGTTCTGCCATGGTCATATTATTTTGCCCTTATGTTTAATTTTTTGTATATATAACAGTTTCTATTGTAATCGCTGGGACGGCTGTATTTTTTCGGATTTGCTTAGACTGCTCACATGTGTGACGTTTGAATATCAAAGCGGATTCTTACCGTTCTTACCACCGTTTTTTGTTTTTTTTTCTTGTATATGTATTTTAAAGCTATAAGTCTAGGTACGAGCTTCTATTTCGTTTATTACTCATTTGATAAGAAGTGCTTTCACAGACTACTGCAGTTTCCGGGTAACGAGCGTATTATGATCAATGTTATGTTTTAATACCTTACAACACAAGTGCAAGGTTAGCTAACACAGTGTTAGCGAGAATTGTTTTGTGACACGGCTTATATTTGGATTTGTAAAACATCCTGACTTCATAATCAAACTAATAAAAATTCTTCCTAAACAGTGAGAGCTATTTGTTACCATACATTGGGCCACGTCCACTGGAAAACATCTCCCGCATGCTTCCATATTGCAGGTGAACAGTACGCTGGATGCTTCCAATTCGCTCGGAACAGTGTCGTACTCCTGTGTCCGCTTGGTAGTCATTTATGACGTAGTGGTCGCTATCATACTTGTCCTAACCCATACCGGGCTATTCATCTTTAATGGAACCGCACCCCTTGGTTAGTGTGATTCGTAACCACCACATGGCAATGGGATTCACTTCCAGACCTGTACATGAACGCAGTAAATCGTATAGAGACTCTTCGACAAAGCGTGGTATTTTTTATCCTGAAACTGACATACCTGGTCGTTCGCTTTTTTTTTTTTTTTACGCGCAGCTTTTCGCTTTTGCGCTTTTTTTCTATGCGCGAGATTTCTGTGAAACTCGGTCCGGCTGTATCAATGGTGATTAAACAAACCGCGAAAATCGTACTGAGCTAAAGGCGAGTCACATGCACAACAACAGTTCCGACTCTTAAAAAAATGAAGACAGCCGGTGCGCAATTTGCACGCCGGGAATTCCGGAGGCCAATTACACATACGTACTTCAGTGTAATCGGGTTGGACCGCTTATTCCAATGAAGAAAATCGAGAAGAGAAGTAGTATCCTCGAGATGAAGCCGTACATCGCTACTTCAAGCGGACAAATAAAGGCATCATCTACCTCAGAGGCTTCGAGCAACGAAGAAACCGTAGGCTCTCTCATGAAGAAACTCGAGTGCAGGACGCACAAATTGTCGGCTGCCAGAATCATCGGACATTCTAGAACAACGTTCCGGATCACTTTCGAGGGACAAGCGCTACCACGACACGTGCGGTACGCTTGCGAAGAATTTAGAGTAACTTTCAAATTTCCACTTTATTGAAAGCATACAGTTGTCCCTTGACATGGTTCTCCTCTCCACCAGCATAGAGAAATATAGTATACATGGTAATGCATTTTGCAACCTCCACACACAACCATTAAAACCGACACATACAAGCATTAAATGCTCTGCCACAAACGCCACAAGCCTCGCGTTTAAGCTGCCATGTGCCCGTGAAAAGACGCCAGATGCTGAATCATGGACACGAACATGATCTTGATACAGGCTGCAATCTCAAACCCAAGTGTGTATATTCCGGAGGCGCGCACATGACCCCAAGCAACGAAAGCCTGAAATTGAAATTTCCAAAGAGAAAAATACCTCAGCAGCCGGAACAACGCCTAAAGGGTATCGGGGTAGTCCAGTAGAAACAAAGCAAAAGTACACCCCACCACCAAACACCCCCAGAATTTCCCAGCGCTCAGGGCTCAAACCACCAAACCAACCACCAACGCTTGCAAGGTGGCTCTTCGTTCAATGAACTCCAGGAATATATCCGAACACAGATCTGCCACGATGAAAGATATTGACATCTTCATGACAAGAATAGACCAGCTGGAAAGGAAGCTCGACGAACCCTGTGAGCTCGATTACACACTCATCAATCACCGTGACCGATAGACTAACGCAACTACCGAAACGCAACAACGCCAAAACTAACATCATAAGACCTGGATTTTTTAATGGAGCTGCAGAGCACTACAAACAAAACTCGCGGAGCTAAAAATTAAACTAGATGAACTTTGCAGTGAGCCTCCAGACATTATCTTGCTTCAACAAGCTAACGGCAAGCTCGCTTCTGAAGATAAGCGACTTCACCTCTACAACAGTGACTCAACCACTTGAACACTAGAATCGTGCATCCGACAGTCGAAAAGACACATCTCCAGACATCCCGTGAGCTCTGAAAGAGCTAAAGGTCAGATGGTCGACAATACAAGACCAAATGGGAAGTGTCCATATCCTCATGCGCATCGACCACCCCCTTAAAACCACACCCATGTAGCAAGTCAACTTCGTCGGGTTGGACACCTTCCGCTTCAGCATAAAATTTATTGGAGACCTTTCAATCGGACAAACAATAAAAAAACTGTCAATCAAGGCAAAATAATCTACAAAAGTAAGAGGAGATTACAACTCCACACTGACACCTCATAACCTATAAATTCAAGACTTGAAACGCTCGAAAAATATATGGTGCGCAGAACACTCAGACAAAAAATCAAACTGAAGAAGACAACGGCCGAACCCAAAAGTTACACGCTTCAGCTTTTTTGCCACAAGTAAAAACCCAGTGCAACTCGTTTAACCAGAAAACTGGACTTCGGAAAATCTGGCTCGTGTACATGGGGCTCGAGGGCAAAAAAAAAGAGCATAATATTGGCAGCAACTTGGCAACCAGTCAAAACTTCGGAAGAAAAGCTAATAAAATAAGCCTTTCCTTCGCAAGAGCTACCCCGCCCCCAGCCGAATTTCACAAGAAAATGGAAATCGACCCCGAATAACCCGAGGACTCCCCATTTAGCTTGGGAGAACTCATAAAGGCTTTATAGGCAGACAACAAGAACTCTGCCCCTGGCCCGGACCAAATTACCGTCATGGCACTTTGGAACTTCTCAACCGAGGAGATGAGGAAACTCCTGCAGTTATTCAACAAGATTGGAAACGATGAAAAGAAATTCTCATAAAATGAGAAAGCTCTAGAGTTTTACCAATCCCAAAACCTGGCCAACTTTCGAACGCCATCTAAAATTTGCTACATACCTCGCTGATCTCCAACCTTTGCAGAACCCTCGAGTACATTGTCATGGCGAGACTCACGTTTTAGTCTCGAAACCCAGGAGCGACTTCACCCTTTGCAGACAGGCTTTAGACCCAACATGTCCCCCAGAGACAGCCTCGCAACGACGTCTTCAAAAAAATCTGTTCAAAGAGGAGTAACGAAAAACGGTTGCGATACATAACAAAATGCGTTCGACACCATCCCGCAAAAGTCGGTCATTGAAACGGCGCAGAGAAGAAGCGTCCGCGGAAAGATGCTCAATTTCGTCAAAGCCTTTTTGAAGGACATGACCTATTACGTAGTTATTGTGAACATGTGAAGCCCCAGGAAACTAAACAACAATAGAGCATTGCAAAAGCAGTGATCTCACGAACGCTGTTCAATAGGACAATGACAGATCTAGCCCTTGCACTCCAGGTTGTCCCCAACGTGAGCTTCTAGATTCATACGGACGACGTCACTCTCTGGACAATCAAAGGGCCTGTAGCGCGTCCGATGTTGAAAACGGAAGAGATGTTGCGACCGACCCCGAGCTTAGTTGAAAACGTCTGTTTATTCTCTCGGGCCGCCGAGCTCGTATCGACGAGTAACGTGGTAGTCTTTTATCGGCGCCTTGGCAGGTCGATGGACCGCCATAGAGCTCCCCCTCCCCTTAGAGCCGTCGCCTGCAGGTGTGCAGCCTGTAGGGGACGGAGGGATTGAGCGGTTGCGGCTGCAGCAGGTGAGTTTGGCTGTTGCCGTTGGCGTTTGATACGAGCCGAACGACGTGGCAGAAAGCTGTGTGGAAGACAGCCTCCACAAACCATGCAGTTAGTTGACGCTGGGGTCAGCCTTATTGGAGCAATGACGCAGTAGAGAGAGGACACAACTAACCATTCGTTCTGTGGTTCTAATGTGGAGGAGACTGGATCGCAGATCGGGATTCAGAGGACAAGGCGGTCAGCTGTGTGAGCGATACAGCGTCATCCACGGAGCTTACGCGCGGAGCGGAGAGCAATGCGTGACCAGCGATACGGGGGCCCTAGTGGGTTAGCGAAGTGCCTCGTTAAGAACTGTGTGGTCCCCCTTGACTTGCATGCCCCAGCGTGGCGCGGTGCGGCACGCCCCAGATGTCGTGGCAGCACGCGACCGTGCCAGGCCAACACCACACCACACAGATGGGCACGACTGCCGGGGCGACACCAGGGACTGCGGCAGTGGTGGAAAAAACCAATGAACGTTGACTTGCCGAGCCGGCAGGGTGAGCGAGGTGGTCGCAGCCCGTTGCTCGGAGATGCCGGCGGCAGACTCGACGGGGCAGAGGCAGTGTCGGAGGCTTTGGATGCTGGGGCCTAGTGAGATGTGTTCTCGCATAATCGTCGAAATCCCAAGGGTTGCCGTGTCCCGTACCGCGGAAAACGTTCAACCTGGATGGCAGCCGCTCGGAGTCCATCATCACGTCCGGGGCACCAATTTATAGCGCGTTCAATGTTGAGGGCGAAAGAGATGTTGCGACCGACTCCGAGCTTAGATAAAAACGTTCTGTTTATTCTCTCGTGCCGCACGGCTCGTATCGATGTGTAACGTCGTCTTTTACCGGCGGCTTGGCAGGCCGATAGACCCCACAGGCCGGCAAAACACAACAAACGAACGTGCAAAGAGCGTTCGACGTCACCAGCGCCTAGGCAAAACAGTCAGGATTTCAACTCTTGGTTGAAAAGATCTCCTACATTGTTTCCTCCAATGTGCGCCGCAAATTTCACAACTAGGTCCAACTCAAGTTCGACGGGACGCCGCTCATTCTTTCTGGAGGCCTCAAGACTTTCGCGTAACGTTCGACCAGAACGGCGGAGCCGTGAGCTGGATGAAGGAAATCAATTCACAGTTAACAGACGGCGAAAAATATGCTAAGAAAATCCCAACCAAGGTGTATGGAACATAGGAAAACCGAGTCTGCTACGTAGACTCGTCAGATTCGATCTCTGCACGCCGAGAAGTCTACGGCCTCGGTTACCTGCGCCTCACTAAGAAGCAGGAAAAAGCACTTCCTAATTAACGTCCTAATTAAGCCTGCGATGAGAATAATCACAGGTCTCCCATGATAATTCCCGTAAACCAGCTTGCGGCTGCAGCCGCAACAACATCCGGGATATTTGCGAACAATATGGTCACAAGCTAGGAGTGTCTATTCAAGACAGAACATGGACAAATAATTATCGCCAAACTAGAAAACCCTGAAGCCACAGAGACACTCCTCGTACCACAAGTTTTCCCCACCTTAGAAAGACGAATGCATCTCACCTATCAAATCGATGCACAACAGCCAGCACGCAGAACATAAGGGGCACCGCAAACGCACTGTCAAGCAGCACCTTTAACATTTAAAAAATAAAACCGAAGCAAAAATTTACACCGACGCCGCAAGAGACGATGCAGGCCGCGGTTATAGCCTAGCACACAAGAGTCAGCAGCGTAAGTTAAAAAAGCGGGTCAGCTACACGTCCCTCTACAGGCAGTCAAAAAAGCTAAGAGCAAACTACTGTGGAGGTTCAGGAAAGACGTCCGTCGATGCAAATCAACAAACTGATCTTTATAACCACACAAAAACTAAAAAGAACGTAAAAATGGGGCTCCGCTCAGACCGCCCTGCTACATCGTCGAACGCTGCCAGGCTCGTGCTGTTCTGTTCGAGGCCGGAGCTCGGTCCCCGTCGGTGCTGCTCGTGCCGCGCGCTTGAAACGTCATTAGCTGCTGACGTTGCGTCTCGCGCTTTGGCGCCACCGCTGTAAGTCTCGCGCTTTGGCGCCACCGCTCTAAGTCTCGCGCTTTGGCGCTACAAGGGCTCCCCCCTAGAGGAGTCGCTGGGGCGGTGCTGTGCCCCAAGAGACGGAGCGATGATGCTGACGCTCGGTGGCTCGTAAGGATGGTGCCGATGGCTGGCATGAAGGCGGCCAATGTAGAGGGTGTAGGCTGGATGCGGACGACGGTTCAATGTGAGCAGGCTTCAGGCGGTCGACGCAGATGGTGTCATGCCGCCCGTTCAAATCCAGAACGAAGTACTTGTCGCGCCTTTCGAGGACCTTGAAAGGGCCATCGTAAGGCTGTTGCAGAGGTTTCCTGACTGCGTCTCGACGCATGAAAACATGTGTGGCCGAGGTTAACTCGTCGCATACGTACGTCGGATGACGGTCATGATGCCTTGTTGGTGTGGCACGCAGGTTCCGCATAACTTCTCGAAGCTGGGTGGCATAGCTGAAAGGATCGGGGACTGTAGAAGTAGGAGACGTCACAAACATTTCTCCAGGGAGGCGAAGTGACTGCCCGTAGACTAGGTCTGCGGCAGTGCATCCCAAGTCTGGCTTGAGTGTTGTGCGGAGGCCTAGAAGCACGATGGGAAGAAGTGTGCTCCAGTTGTTCGGGTCATTGTGTGCTCTTAGTGCGGCCTTTAGGGTACGATGAAACCTTTCCACAAGGCCGTTAGCAGCGGGATGGTACGCTGTTGTTCGAATTCGGGAAGACCCGATAAGAGTCATGATCTCGTTAAACAAACGAGATTCGAATTGTGCTCCTCTGTCGGTGGAAATAGCTGACGGAACGCCAAATCGTGAAATCCAACCACTGACGATTGTCTTCGCTATGGTTTCCGCGCGGATGTCTGCGATAGGGAAAACTTCTGGCCAGCGGGTGAATCTATCTATGCAAGTGAGCATGTAGATGGCTCCGTCGGATGGTGGCAAAGGACCGACGATGTCCACGTGGATGTTGTCGAAGCGAGCGGTGGGTGTCTGTACTGTGGCGAAAGGTGCAAAGGTATGTCGATGAACCTTCGACAGCTGACAATGCAGACAAGTGCGAGCCCATTCACGCACATCTTTGTTCATCCCTTGCCAAACGAAGCGTTGGGCGATGAGGTGTTGGGTCGCCCGAATGCCGGGATGAGAAAGGTTGTGCAGTGAGTTAAAAATGGATCGCCGAAACGTTGGAGGTACCACCGGTCGGGGTGATCCCGTGGACATGTCACAGATGATTGTTCTGTCACAGCCTGGCAGTAACACGTCACGCAGCTCAAGGTTGCTAGATGCGGATCGTAGCTTCGGGATATCTTGGTCGCCTTGCTGTGCTGCTGCTAGAGCGGCGAAATCCACAGCGGTGGGAATGGCGTTGCAGCAAGGTATCCGTGACAACGCATCAGCAGCCGAGTTGTCTGTGCCTTTGATGTGGCGGATGTCACTTGTGAACTCCGCAATAAATGAAAGGTGCCGACTTTCTCGAGGAGAGAGGCGGTTGCTGGTGGTTTGAAGTGCGTAAGTTATCGGCTTATGGTCGGTGAGGATGTGAAATTGCCGACCCTCCAAATAATGCCGAAAATGTTTGATGGTGAGGTATATGCCTAGTAGTTCTCGTCCAAAAGTGCTGTACCGGGACTCGGCTGGCGCCAACTTCTTGGAAAAGAACCCAAGGGGCTGCCAGTTTCCGTCAACGAGCTGTTGTAGTACTCCTCCTACAGCGACGTCCGAGGCATCCGTCACGATAGGGAGAGGTGCTCCAGCAAGCGGGTGCGCCAACATTGTGGCTTCTGCGAGCGATGACTTGATGGTTAGGAATGCCTCCGCTGCTTCTGGAGACCATGGTAGAGGTGTGGTGTCCTGCTGAGTTCCCTTTAGGAGATCAGTCAGGGGTTGGAGGACAGTGGCGCAATGCGGCAGAAAACGGCGGTAGAAATTCACGAGTCCAAGGAACTCGCGAAGCTTCCTGCGTGATGTCGGCGTTGGAAAGTTCTTGACTGCGTCGACTTTGGATGGAAGAGGGCGAACACCCTTGGAGTCGACCCTCTGGCCAAGAAAATCCAGTTGTGAAACGCCGAACTCGCACTTGGCCTTGTTGATGATGAGCCCGTATTCCGCCATGCGCTGGAAAAGGATCTCCAGGTGTTCGAGATGCTGTTCGGCGTTAGCGCTGGACACCAGGATGTCGTCGACATAGGCAAAACAAAAGGTAAGCCCACGGGTGACGCTGTCGACAAACCGTTAAAATGTCTGGGCCGCGTTACGAAGGCCGAAAGGCATCCTCACATACTCGAAAAGTCCAAAAGGTGTTATGATGGCTGTTTTCGGTATGTCACTTGGTTCCACGGGGATCTGATGGTACGCTTTGACCAGGTAAATTTTGAAAAGATGGTTGCTCCTTCCAGGGACGCCGAGAAATCCGTGATGTAGGGTAGGGGATAGCGGTCTGGAACGGTGTTGTTGTTCAGAGCGCGGTAGTCTCCGCAGGGCCGCCAATCACCTGGGGGTTTCTTTTGCACCATATGGAGGGGTGATGCCCATGGACTGGACGATGGTCTGATGATGCCGAGTTCAAGCATGTGCTCGAACTCGGCTTTCGCTATCTTCAACCGTTCGTCCTGGAGGCGTCGTGGACGAGCGTGAGTCGGAGGTCCGGACGTCACGATGTGATGTGTCACGTCGTGCTTTACTGGTTGCAGAAAGTTGGCGGGACGCGTGAGCGATGGGAACCGTTCGAGTAGGTCTTCAAACTTTGTAGTGATTGGAATGCAACGTTGTGGGAGTGGTGAGATGGGTGCTATGCCTTGGACAGCTAGGTGAGTCGTGGCATCTACAAGGCGTAACCATTGCATGTCCACTAGCAGGTTATAGTTGTGGAGAAAATCTGCTCCAAGGATCGGGTCCGTCACGTCGGCAGCCAGAAAAATCCATCTTAGTGGTCTTCTCAACCCGATGTTGAGGGTGAGAGCTCGTTCACCATACGTCGCGCTGGCGGACTTGTTTGCGGCCTGCAAGGTGACGTTAGCGCGTTGCGGCTTGGCTGACATGGCCGTCACGGGTAGGACGCTTACTGCGGCGCCGGTGTCGACTAAGAACCGAAGACCAGTATTCTTGTCTAGTATAAAAAAGAGACGGCTGGTTTCGGAACCGGCACCACTCGCCGCCTCTAGTGGTGGGTCTCGGGGTTTTCCGATGCTGTGCAAGGTGGAACGCATTTCTTTGCTTGCGTGCCGAAAGTGCGATGGTACCAGCACGTACCTCGAGAGGGCGAGGGATGTCGAGGCCTACGCTGTCGGGAAGATGACCTTGGTCGTTGACCTGCTGGGATGCGATCGGTGAGAGCGGTGATCTGTGCAGAGAGTCGTCCAATCTCCCTGTGGAACTCCTCGCGAAGGTTGTTGACGTCACATGGAGGTGTCACCGCTTCGGCCGAAGGAGTCGTGGGAAGCGTTAGTCCGGACTGGTTTTGGACGTGTGCGATGGTGGGCACTGCGACTTCCATGACAGAATCCGCGAGCTTTGCCAGATCCTCGAGGTTGAGTCCAGCGGCAGCGGCGAGAACCATGCGGACACCTGTCGGGAGCCGTTGCAGAAAAAGTTCCCGCAGCAGCGCTACATCGAATGTCGGCGCCTTCTCACCCAGGAGTTGTTGAAGGCGCCGCAGCAGCTGTGAAGGCTTGCGGTCGCCCAATTCCTCTGAAGTGAGGAGCTGTTGGAGTCGGCGCTGTTCCGACGACGTGGTCCTCCGTATGAGCTCCGCCTTGAGGGTGTCGTAGGGGGAGTCTACCGGCGGTGTCAGGACCAGATCCCGAATTTCCGCTGCGATGTTCGGCGGAAGCGCTGCGATGATGTGGTGGAACTTCTGGGTTTGTGATGTTATCCGGGCCGTGGCGAACTTGCTCTCCACCTGGGCGAACCAGATCTGAGGGTCCGCTGGCCAGAACTGAGGCAGTCGAAGGTGTAAAGTTCAAAGTCCACCAGTGGCGGGTTCACCAGACTGCGCCATGACGACTGGAAGCGGTTGATGAGCTTGGCGCAGCAGGAAAAGGGCTTCAGAGGTGCGGCGTTCCTCAGGTCACCAATTTGTGGAGGTTCAGGAAAGACGTCCGTCGATGCAAATCAACGAACTGATCTTTATAACCACACAAAAACTAAAAAGAACGTAAAAATGGGGCTCCGCTCAGACCGCCCTGCTACATCGTCGAACGCTGCCAGGCTCGTGCTGTTCTGTTCGAGGCCGGAGCTCGGTCCCCGTCGGTGCTGCTCGTGCCGCGCGCTTGAAACGTCATTAGCTGCTGACGTTGCGTCTCGCGCTTTGGCGCCACCGCTGTAAGTCTCGCGCTTTGGCGCCACCGCTCTAAGTCTCGCGCTTTGGCGCTACACTACCACCAACCATCACCAAGGTGTTCATCTTTACTGATTAAAAAAAGTCATACACGAATGCAGCCGCGACAAAGCCCACAGTGGTACTGCACCAGGATTCAAGAGCCTCATCAAAGAAGCGCAACCGAATATCTACGTTAGCACTTCGTGGATCCCGAGGCACGAGAACGTCCTCGGTAACGAGAGGGCTAACGAGGTTTTGAAGGTGCGGCTATATGCTCGCACCCTGCCCTCACAAGAAGACGTTTCTTCCCCTCCGCCGTGGGAGTCCAAAAAGCGCAAGATAGGCAGCGTAGCGCCTATGTTGTGCCACGCTGCGCCGGCGTAAAAAAGACAATCCGCAGGCCTCGGGCCCTATGTTGCGCTTTTCAAGCTCCCACGGCGACTAGGGAGAAGGAAGTGACGTCAACAACGCAGCAAACGCAGATTGGATGTTGATTGGTGAGAGTCGCTGAAGACGAATTTCAGCAGAAGAAAACAAAGCTCACTTTTTTTTCTTCTGCGGAAATTTGTTATTAGCGACACTCACCAATCAACATCCAATCTGCGTTTGCTTCGTTGTTGACGTCACTTCCTTCTTCCTAGTCACCATGGGAGTCTAAAATGCGCAACATAGGGCCCCACCCCAATCACATCCCGATTGTCGTTGCGGAACCATCTCGGGATCATCGTGGACAAGGCCGGAGTAGCCAGGGCTCGCCGTTCCCACCGGTTTTGGTCAGAACATCGTTGGTGGACCACTTCGGGGATTGCCACGGGCCAGAGAAGCCAGACTAGCCAGACCGGCTCCGTAGTTCTTGCCCGGCCCCAGCCTCCTGCAGCACACTCTGCCTGGCGCCAGCTCGTGTCTTCCGGTCGATCGCCTGTCACGTGCCCTCTGCCCCGTCCTCTTTCACCCTCATCTCCCACAAGCTTGAGGAATTAAATACCTCAAAAACTAAGAACAAATAATCTATTTTTGTAAGGTGTCCCACTTTATGCCACTAAGGTGTTTATTTTTTCGTAAGAGTAGAAACAAAATACCCTCAGTTGCTTTAAATATTCAGTTTGGTAAACCGAAAGTAGGACAGCTGCCGGGGTGTTATGCTTAGTACATAACAAAAATAATGCCAAGATTAAAGAAGTACAGCATAAAATTAACACAATTATTTTTCGCACTTGGGGCACTGGCAGTTGAAATGACTCGCCAGTCAACTATTCTTGATTTATCGATCGATCTTGCGCAGAGATTAAGCAATGTAGCAATCTTAATTTGGGGATTTACGCGGACCAACTAGTGCTGTGCGAAAATATAAAAGGATAAGCAAAAATGGAGTGTGGCGTCGTGTCAAATATTGCGTACGTGCACAAATCGCGCGCGCTGGAAGTGCGCTACGTTTTACACATTCAAGCGCATCAAAAGATAAAGCTTGTGCATGCAAAGCTCAGGTTGCAATGTAATAATATTCAAAGTTCCTTATTACCTTCAGGCGTGGTGTAAGCTGTGTTTCTTGATTGCTTGCAAGAAAATACGTCAAAGATTCTAACTCTGGGTTGCTATAAAAAACACTGTGCCTCCATTCCATGCAGTTAAGGTGGTTGGGCAGCGAAGCTGTAAACGACGCCCACAACGATTACCCATTTTGACGTCACTTGAAAATTCACACACGTGGCTCTACAAAGAGTGAAACCAGAGAGAAGTGAAATGTACTTAACCACACCGTTTATTACTTCACAACGACATTCACGACGACTTTATGATCAGTGTGATACACACTGAGATTTCCAGTTCTCACTGTAGAAATTTTCTTTGCTAAGGTTAAATCAATGCATGATCCATGAATGGTGGTTGGTTGAGTTGCATTGGTGAAGCACATGTTATATATGAAAGCGTGGTGACGTCACTACGTGATTTCTATGCTGTTGGGTACTTTTCCACTGGGAGTAGCTTACGCAACCGTAATCTTTACCGGGAAACACACGCGGGGAGATGGAACGTGCTTAGCATTGTTCGCAGGCGCCGTTATCATCCATTATGCGGTTTGCACTTCACACGAGGGCTTCGAATGACGTCAACCCCTTTCGAAGCAGCTGCAAACCTAATCTTTACCGGGACGCGTGGGAGGGTGTTCCTATTGTTCACACGCGCCTTATCATCCATCATGTGGTTTTGATGCCTGTTTTGTGGTTTTCTTTATTGAAACGGATACTGAGCTGTAAGCTGTATGCCTGATTTCAAAGAAGATATGCTGTTTTGCCTTCAATTGTTCGCCGGGAGTTTTTTGCTTACAACGCCAGCGACACGAAAATTTCCTTGGCTGGTAGAGGTATACAGTTTCGCTGTAAAAATCACGGTGCTGACGGCTACCAGTCCTCTTCGCAAAGGGCTTGAAATAAAGCGCGCGCTGACCTCGAGTTTTCGTCATGTGGTTTTATGCCGTCAGTATAGACTGATCTCACATCCAGTTTTGTTACGCCACCGCTGCCGCCGTGCATCGTAAAGCGGGTTTCACATGCAGCGATTTTGGCCCTAGAGCGGCGCGATTTCTGCCGTCGCGGCGCTCTGGCCAGCCGCAGCGGCAGAAGCGGCACGGTTCCACCAGGTTGGAACTTTTTCGCCGCGGGCGGCAGGCAGCAGCTCCCAGCTGGCCAGCGCGGCGGGAAAGCGAGAAACATTGCAAGAAAGCTGGCGCATAGGACGGCGGCATTTTCACGTTCTTGGTAGCAGACGACAACTAGAGAAAGTACGCAAGCGACTGCTTTGCGGTTTCTTTTTCCGGTGGGTCGAGCTTCTTTGCATCAGCAGTGGCGTCGGAACTGTTCAGGAGATTATGGAGGCGGGGGATTGCTGTCCCCTTCCTCGGAATTCGTTTTCTCAGTGAAACACGCGGCTCTTTTTTTTATTTTCCTCGCCTGGGTACCAAGTGTAGCGAGCGCAAGAAGGCTAATCGAAAGCGGCTCGTGCGAGCGCTAGTGAGAAAATTAAATGACGAAGAAGAACTGAGTGACGTTGACTTGTCTTTTCGAACACAGATCGTCCACCAAGTAAGAAATTGTATCGCGTGAACAGCTTATAGGGTGAAGTGTCGAAGCGTCGGGTTCTTTGGGACGCGCAGCTCAAAACATTTAGAAACAATGGAACCAAAGAGAAACTCTGGGAAGAGGTGACTGAGACCGTGAAGGTGACCGCATTTGCTTGCTGCAAGCAGCATTTGCGCTATCGCAACGGCAGAAAACGCTCATGCGAAATGAAACCTCGTGATCCGTACCGCCGCGCCGCTAGCGGCAGCGATTTCGGCCGTGGAATCGCTGCATGTGAAACCCGCTTAAGAAGTGCACTCTTCCTGCATTGAGCGATAACCCCAGTGCGTGGGTGGCGCGAGCAGACCACGAGGCAGCATGAGCTATCGCGTGAAATGGCGCCCTCCGTATGAACTGCGACTATGGCAGCATCACGCATGCGTGGAAAACTTAGTGACATGGGTCTATTGTGCTTGACAGACAACATTTACCCACGCGAGCGGCCGCAAGCGAATATGCTTGGTGGCGTGGCGCTCGTGGCCAGTGGCGCACCTGGCCAGAAACAGCTTTTCTCCTATCTAAGAAACGCGCCGGAGTTACCCGAGTGTTTTGAAGCGGTACGGATACGAAATTTTAGGGCCCATTTTATGGCTTAGGTATATACCATGTCGCATCAGCACCTGAGAAACATCAGTATTTCGTTTGCGACGACAAGAAAAATGATTTTATAACGAATAAAACTATTTCCCATTTGCACAGTGCAATTGTAAGGCCGAAGCATTGTTGGGCGATCGTGATGTGTTACATGTCTCGCATTGGAGCCACCCTTGGCAGTACGCCGTACTCGTATAGAAACCCTAGCCATGAACGCAATGACACAATCGCGAAAAGCCGACGTAAATTTGGCGAATCGACCACATTGGATTATGTTGCTAGCGCTAGTTCGCGCGGCACGCGATTGTTTGGTACCGCCAAGTTTTTCCTGTGCCATAGTGTCTTCTTACTCAAAAAACCTGACAGTTCGACGACGGAACCATAGAGCGCCCGGTCGCAGATTTAGAACGCGAGGATCTGGTAGCACAGAGCATTTCTAGGGGATCCTGTAGTCAGCGCACAGCTTTTGCAGCGGTGAGGAGCCGAAACATGGTTTTCAAATCCGACGAGAAAAGAAGCCTTAAGTGGGTTACACATGCAGCGATTTTGGCCCTATGAGCGGCGCGATTTCTTCCGTCACGGCGCTCTGGCCAGTCGCAGCGTCTAAGCGGCACGGTTCCACCAGGGTTGAAAATTTTTCGCAGCGGCAGAGCGGCAGCTTCCGCGCTGGCCACTCACAGCGCAGCTGGAAATCACGTGACAGAAGAAGAAACATATCGGGAAAGCTGGCGCATAAGACGGCGGCGTTTTCACGTTTTTGAAGCAGACGCCAAGCATAGAAAGCACGCAAGCGACTGGTTTGTGGTTTCTCTTTTCCGGCGGGTCGAGCTTCTTTACTTCAGCAGTCGCGCCGGAACTGTTCAGGAGATTATGGAGGAGGGGATTTCTGTTCCCTTCCTCAGAATTTCTTTCTCACTGAATTACGCGGCTCTTTTTTTACTTTCCTCGACTGAATACCGACTGTTATCGAGCGCAAGAGACGCTAATCGGAAGCGGCTCGTGCGAGCGCTAGTGAGAAAAACAAAGAAGAAGACGAACTGAGCCAGATTGACGTGTCTTTTCCGACACAGATCGTCACACCAAGTAAGACAAAATGTATCGCGCCCAGTTCAATGAACTGCTTATCAGTGAAGTGTCGAAGCGTAGGGTTCTTCGGGACGCGCAGCTCAAAGAATTTAAGAAGAAAGGCATTAACATTGTTGTTCGAAGGCCTCTGTAACCGACTGTGCGCATCTGCTTGCTGCAAGCAACATTGGCCATCGCAACGGCAGAAAACGCTCATGTGAAATGAAACCTCGCGATCTGTGCCGCCGCGCCGCTAGCGGCAGCGATTTTGGCCGCGGAATCGCTGCATGTAAAACCCGCTTTAGCACGAAGAGCGCGACGAGCACGAGCGGACTAGGAGCGCGCATGTGTATGAAGGCACTCTAGAGCGGACATTGCATCGCTCAGAGCAAGTGTGTTTCCGCGCCTCGCCGCAGCGGGGCGCCCGTTACATGCCTCTCCTCATCTGTTGTCTGCCGCTCTACCTTTTCACTTCCGGCGGCCGCTTCGTCGCGATCTGCCAGGCTTTGTTAGTATAGAGGAGGCTATGCCTGTGCTTATTCGTCGGGTTTGCGTGCAGCAAGCCGCCCTATTACGCGGCAGAGGGGTGCGGCAAGAGCGTACTGAACTGCGAGACGGCGACCCACGAAATTCGGACAATAAAAAAAAATTGGGGTGTGTGTATGCTTATACAGTCTAGCACTTACTCTGCCTCAACGCGCGACTTGTCTCCCAGTTGTAGATGAGAAATGTATCCAATGGAGTACAACCGCTAGCCTGGGGTCTTTAACGTTCACCACGCAGTAGTGATACACGACCGCCCGCGGTACGATGCTCATCCAGATCGAAACGGGCAGGGGTGGGGATTGAACCCATGATTTCTGGGTTTTGTTTCCCAACCTGCTACCCGGGCATTTGCCCGGGATGTGGAATCCCCGCCCCACAGTTTACCACACAGTCTGGGAATACCTAACCCTCCGGGCAGGGGCATCACCCCAGTTCCTTCCCCTACCCCAACCTCTTGGAAGGCGGCCCTGTCCAGCCCAGTGTTCGTGGACCAGCGTGAGATAGTTCGACATTCCCGCCGGATTGGAGAAGCCAACGGAGCCCTGGACTAAGGGCTCCAACCGGCACTCGTTGGGTTCCTAACCTTTTGTAAGTAAAGTTATACCACCACCACCACCATCCCTGGGTTCTGTGCACGAGCTTTCGCTTCACGTGCTCAAGCTGGAGTACGCCAGCCCACTCGGCCACCGATCACCTTCCGAACGATGAGAAACTCCGAAGCGTGTGAATTCGTCGCGCGCGTCCGTTGTTTCTCGCGCACCAGTGAAAAGCGATCACCTGTACAGTGACCATTTTCGAGAAGAGAACAATAAAAGATGACCAACCTATTGTCCTCAGGGGTCTGGATCTTGCTCCCAAAAAATATTCGGCTCTTGTCAGGGGATGTGGCAAGTACTTTTATGAAGAAAAAATGCAGAACAGCTCAACGAACCGCATGACAAGCAAAGCAAGTGAAGGTTTGTTGGAGATTTGTGTCGTGTTGGCCTCCTTGTCCCCACCATCCAGGGTTAAAATTATGTAAACGCAAACTGGCAAGTGAGAACGCTAAGTTGGCCACTCAGTATTAAATACAAAGCAATTCTAGGCGACCCCTAACGCGTTGAGATATTGTCGGGCGGACGGTAGGTCTGTTGAAAGGTTCGTGAATTGGCTGCACAGACAAAGGCACATGCTCGAGACAATAACTTGTCGCTCATAGCAAGCACCGATAATCACTCGCTCGAACCCGTGCTTTAGCCCAAATTAAAGTCAACTTGTGAGATATACAGAGTGTAGAATCGGCTATGCAAGAAAAATGCAATATCGGTCATACTGAGAGGCTGAGAAGCACATAGCATTATCATCCGTATCTGTGGCTTTCTAAGGTTTAGACGGGACGTGCAAAGTTTAGCACAGACGAACAGAGTGCAACTACAAACACATAAACACATTGGAGCTTCCAAGACTTTGCATGTATGACCAAGCTTGTGTCTGTTTCAGTCTGAGTGAAACGCTTGACGTGCAAGTATGTATTTACATCACAATAATAAGAAGCGCACAAAAAACCAAGACAAAAAGAGAACACATACTACAGACAAGTGCTTACTCGCTACTGGAAGTTTAATTGGACTTCAGAAAAAACGAAAAACAATTCCTTTTCCGGCTGCACATGCGCCGTTCAATAGACCCCCCCCCCTTTTTTTTTGGTTTTAATCTAAGAAATAATAAAAACCTTAACGTGCGCCTGGCACTGTCGCCGATAAGTATGCCTTCTTAGCAACCGCCACAGCAAGGGACGGGTGGCTTTACAGCCATCACCCAAAGCTTTGATATTAAAAGCCTCCAATACCCCCGTGATTCTCTATTTTTCAAATCGTCCTAAAATGTTTGTATTTTCAAACAGGGAAGCGCCTCCACACCTGCTGCAGTGGGTGCTGAATGGCCAGACGGAGATCGTACGAACAGAGTTGTAGTGCTCAGTCCTCAGTTTGTCATTATTGAAGCGTCTCGTTTGGCCCATACACCCCCTAACCACAAGACAGCGGAATGCAGTATACAACACCCAAATGGCACAGGAGGTGCCGTGGGAGGGGAGGGGGGTGGTTTGGGAGCGTTGTTGGGCGAGGCCCGGTGAACTCGCCGGAGCAAGGCGAAGAGGGTGAGGTAGGCGAGGTAGACAAACTCCCCCGCCTACCTCACTCCTCTTCGCCTACCCCTCAGGTCACGTAACCTCCCCGTTAACCAATCAGCGTCGAGCACCAAACCAATCGGTGTTGAGCCTCGCGGTCGCGCTTTTATTCGCGCTTCGCGAAATGACGAACACCTAGCCAAAAGAACGTTTCAATGTAAAGAGCTGTGGAGTTGGATTGTTGCCGTCACCCGAAGAATGCCAAGGCGGGAATCAAACTGGACACAACTGCTCTGTCACTGCTCAACTGCGACTGGTATTTTCACTAACTGAACACGAGTCTCAACCAATGTGAGCATCTCTAGGTGATGCTGGCAATTGCGCATTATTACTTCGTTACCAATTCTGGCTCAATGAAAAACAAAATGATAGCTGCCTTTTATGGCCTTAATCTTCTAGAAAAGCAAACGTCGGAATTTAAAATATATTTATAAATATATATACACGGTGTTTTTTTTAAGCTTAACAGATTCGTTTTAAAACAAGCCGTGAAAGTTACACTTATGCCGCTTGTGTGGTGGTGGGTTATATGGCCAGGGGGACATATTATAGGGGCTAATCGTAACTATCAGTCGGCTAATTAATTACCATTTAGTTAATTAACTTTTTGATTAATAAAAATAGACATATGGTTCCAATTAGAAACTTGCTCAGCGTCATCGAAAACCACTAAATCAGTCATTTTCAGAAAGACTTTGAGCGCGTGAGAAGCGTAGTAGTGCACTAAAGCTACCACTCGTGGAGCAGGTACAAGGCTGCGGCTAGATAAGAGACGGAAATATCGCGCGGGCGCCTTACCGCAACCTCTAGGTTTGTACCTGCTCCACGAGAGGTAACTTCAGTGCACTACTACGCTTCTCACGCGCTCAGAGTCTTTCTGAAAATGACTGATTTAGAGCTTTTCGATGACGCTGAGCAAGTTTCTAATTGGAACCATATGTCTATTTTCATTAATTAAAAAGTTAATTAACTAATTTTAATTAATTAGCCGACTGATCGTTACGATTAGCCCCCATATTATGTCCCCTGGCCGTATAACTCGCCTACACAAGCGGCATAAGATGTAACTTTCACGGCTTTCGGCTGTTACACAATATCTGTATATAGCTATATATATATATATACACCTATATATATATATATATATATATATATATATATATATATATATATATATATATATATATATATATATATATATAAAACGGGTATGGTGGCGGGGGGCCGAAGGCGTGGGTATAACTGAGAAGAAAAGAAAGACCCTTGGTGAAAACAGCAACAACGGACGGTTTATTCTTCGACGTTTCGGCCGGAGTCCGGCCTTCGTCGCAGGCTTCGACGTTTCGGCCTTCGTCAGGCCGAAACTTCGAAGAATAAACCGTCCGTTGTTGCTGTTTTTACCAAGAGTTTTCTTTTCTTCTCAGTTATATATGTATATATATATATTAATAAAACGCCTTTTAGAGCGCAGCTCTTAAGGCACGGCCACATTGGCGTCGCGGAGGCCTGCGGCGTGACGGTCGGCGCTGCCGTTTGCCGACCGAAACCAGTTTTCGGCTTCAGCGACACGACGGACGGCGCCGCTAAGCCAACCGCTCCGTGCACGGTTCAGAGAGCGGCGCCGCTCGCCGCAGAAGAGAGGAGCCAATGGGAGGTGGCGTAGATAGTGACGTCGCGATGCCATGGCAACGCTCAAACCGGTCTCCGCCGCGCGTCTTCCACGTTCCGAAGGACGTGTTTCGTGTCGTCTGCTATCCCTATTTCCCCCCGACGCCTTCCGCAACGGAGCGGTTCCTTGAAACTGTGCGACTGTTTCCTTTTTATATGACAAGACGCAGCCAGACTACCTAGATAATGACGCTAAAACAACCGCTGGGAAATTATAGGAGAGGAATTCGGAATTACAAGTGAGTTTCTCCGTGGCACTTGTTGCATGTCGTCTGTGTTGTGACGGATGTCGTGTTGATTTGGTGACACTTTCGAAAGTAGCTTTCATCTCTGGCGCGCCGCCGGGGCAGCAAAGCACTGACCTGTCCTTCGGTGTTTCGGTAGAACCAACTCGGCCGGACCCAAAACCTGCGCCTCCTTCCCTTCAGAGCGCGGCGACGTCGCAAGATCAACGAGCAGGCTAGGATTATCACATTCACGCTGATCACCAGGTCATCATGGACACGTACCATGTAGGCAGCGAGTGCGGTTTCGATGCTGATATATGCGAAAGATGAGAGCCAAAACGGAAATATCTAACGAAGAGCAGACGACGAAAGAGCGGGAAATCCGAGGGGAGGTGCGCGCGCGATCGCGAGAGCCAGTGCTGTCACGTGACGCCCGCAAAACGGAGGCCAATGTGGACTCCTCGCGTTGGGACGCCGGACGGCGGTGCCGCCCGGTGGCGCCGACCGGCGGCGCCGTTTACGCTAGTGTGGTCAGGCCTTTAGGCGCCCGTTTCCGGCTTGAGCGGCGTCGCCGTCGCCGTCGCCGTCGACGTAGCCGCGCGTTGCATGCAACTCAGGTTGCATGCAGCCTGAGTTGCATGCAACTTAGCATTGCATGTCGCCGTAACCACGCGTTGCAAGCAGCTCGGGTTGCAGGCAACCTAGGTTGCTTGCAACCCCGAAGTCACGTGACCCCCAGGCCACGTGACCCCCAGGCCACGCGACCCCCGAAGTCACGTGGACCCCCAGGTCACGTGGCCCTCCAGGTCACGTGACCCCCGAGGTCACGTGACCACCCAGGTCACGTGGCTCTCCAGGTCACGTGACCCCCCCCCTCCGAGATCGCGTGACCCCCACCAAGGTCACGTAATCCCCCCGTGCCTTCCCCTCCTCCTCAAAAGCTGCGCTCTAGTTCGGCGTTACAGGAAGTTGTAAGCGGCTTTCATTTTTTCTTCTAAATCTTTTAAAGTAAGGAGTGACCACGATTTTAGTAAGCTTGAAGATCTTGCACTACTTACCAATGGCCTTCCAACCAGCGGAAACTTTGAAGGTTGTTCGCTGGGCAAAATTAATTTTTCAGGCAATTCACATCCTGCTTTTATACGCCAAAGTCATTTCGGCTCAATTCCGTCACTGTTACTAAGAACGTGGTATAAAAATCAAACTTAAGAAAGCTATATATATATATATTTTTATGTCGCTCGCTATGAAGAAATCTGAACCTACATCACTAGCAGACTGCAAGCTAGCAGATCTAAGGTTGTCTTCGAAAATCGCCGTTTTGTTCTTTCTTTAATTTTTTTCTTTTTTGCTCTCCATTCAACAATTTGCGCGCGGTTCATGCCCCCTCCCACACCCACTCAGTCACGGAATATGAGATATCTACACGGGTTGATGATACATGACATCAGGCGAAATAAGGACGAAAGGGTCACAAGGTCAAAAGCAGAAGAAATCGAGACAAAATATTTTCATTAAACTAAGATGGTAGGTGTAGAACGTTTAACCGCCGCAGGGCAAACGCCCTCTAATCCATATTGCCACGTACGTGGCGGAGTAGGTAACATACTCTGCATCCACGCAGGTGAACGTGGTGCGAAAACCTCTCGGCACGGTTATTTCCATTATAATTCTGTACTCTTCTGGAAAGTTGCAGCTGATTCTCGGCTCCCACTGTGTATTCTGGTTTGGAACATTCATGAACTAAGCACGTGTAAAAAAATCACGCCAGGGCTTCTCCGGAACAGTCGCACTTCCGACGCAAGACGCGTGCTCCCTAGTCTCTAAGTCGGTTGGCACAAGTTCGCCTAATTAAACGTTTAATTTTGGTTTTACGACCCTCTGCCTTATTAACCTTGACAATATCAAAGACTGAAATTATGAGCAATATATACCAATAACACAATCAAACCTATAGTCATAAACACCACAGTGAAATCATGACAAATGTTCCCACTCAAGGCCACTTCCCGTATTTGCGCATAGACAGCGCCCTTCAAAACCGGAAGGCGACAACTCGACGTTTAAAACCAAGAAAAAACTAAAACAAAATAAAAAGAATCGCAATAAAGAAAATTGAGTATGCCAATATTATTTTTAGAAAACATAATCAGCCCGGTTATAACGATAAACCAATATGGAAAGGAAAAATCGGAGAGTGACTGTTAGCTTTGCAAGTTCATTGCCCCCAACCGAAGCCATGTTTTAAAACTTCGTCGGTCACATTGTCGGCGTTGTCGGTGTTGCTGTTCTGCGAATGTCTCTTTCCGAGTATATTTCCCTTACGGTTGGATCCTCGCCTGGCGTTTGAATGTCACGTGAGTTCGAATCACGCCATGAATGCGTTCTAAGTAGGCCTCCTCAGACAAGAAGCCAACAAGCCGAGGACTCACTTGGCCGTTCGGGATTCCGCCTCAAGTTCGTTACCAGTAGATGCAAAGATTTCTTGAAGTGTTCGTTCTTTTCTTCGCGTCAGGCAGGAAACGATTGTATTTTCTCTAACGCAGTGTGCGTGACCCGGTTAATTTCTTAGGCTTATGTTCGACGGACATGACTTGAAAACGGTCGAACTTAATGAATTGCTTGTGCACGCATAATGATTTCCGCACAACTTCCACGTATCAAAGGTTTCACACCACTTTACTGGGAGAAGCAAAAATATCGTGGCAAATGATGCTAATCAAGAACGGACCTATGGCTCGCTACCCTGCGAAATCAAGAAAAAAAGTTGGCATCAAAGTACAAGCATCTTTAAACAAAAATAGGATTTAAAAAAATCCCCACCTCGATTAAAAATGAATTTACCATTCGTTATATTTACTAACAGGCAAAGCAAGTTGACTGAATACATTGAACGTACCTCTGAATTGACTAGCCGGACGGATGTACCTTCAAAGGAATAAACGTTAAGGTACCTCTAAAAACAGCGTTGCTCGAACATGCCAGTTTCTGGGACTCAAGCCTGCCTTCTCTCTTTCTTCAGGTTACCTTTTAGGTGTGGCAGCATGTCGCACCTGTCATTTAACATGCGTCGAGCCCCTCCGTCGTCAAGCTCCAGACGTCATTTATCTTTCCTGGGCATGTCAAGCAGTAAGATCAACATTGCTTTTATAATTTAGAAGTATAAGGAGTACCTCACTTCGTCCATTGACTCCATGTTCTTACTTTCCTGTCCCAGTATGATGGTTCCTCGGAAAATAAATACAATACTGCGAGGGCCACGGACGTGTGGAGGTAAGCTGCAACAGCCGGTCACCAAAGACAAGGACCATCTGTAACCAGTAGGATAAAGTGAGAAAACTTAAGAGGCAGCTCATCGTCTGGGCCACAAGAGGAAAATCAGAGACCGTAAGCTGGGAAAGTTGTTGACATTGAGCTTCATCCTCAGGTGGCATGACCATTTTCTGGTCATATTTGTACACGGTGTGAACTGTTGCTGGAACTAGGTCGTCTCATCACCCGCCGACATCTGCAGCTTTCAGGGTGTTACAAAAGTATTATAGTGCATTTCACCATAACTTGTCAAACAGCAAAAGCTACGGCACCAGCGAGCCGATCGGAACATTTGGCTGAGGGACGTGACAACATATCGTTGGAGCACACTTTCCTGCAGAAGCTCTCACATACTTAGCTTCGTTGCCCTTATCAGCTTGAGGGGCCGCAGCGTTTTCTATTAGTCAAGCTACGGTGTAACAGTACGTAGCTGTGGTTGAGATTGACGTTGAAGCACAGCATTCCTCATGAGGATTCTGGCATTTATCCTATCATTTCGTATGCAATTATAAATGTCGCAGCCAGTAAGTGATCACTTGACAATAATCCGCAACTCGTCGTATAACGAACTGCATAAATGGTTGGGTAAGTGCAGTAGCGGCAGTTTTTCCGATCTGGGAAAAATTGTGGCTTGGAGGTCCCTCCTTTATTATGACTGTCTTTCTCAGTCAGGGCTGTCTCGAAAACCCGGTCATTAGTCGGAAGGAAATTTATGGGATACCTCTGACGCGATAGTAATTTCCGGCATCTATGAGGCACTGGAGAAGGAGAACCTTATGCGCTAGAACCAGGTTGCAAACTAAGGAGGACTTCGATGAAGTCCTGCTTTGAACAAATGATCTCTCAGCATTTGGCATGCGAAGTAGGGAGCAGTTATGGCAATTAAAACTTCAGGCTCCTGAATATTGGACCTGTTGCCATCAGCACGACAACTACTGGCACGACAACCACTGGCACGACAACCCCATGCCAGTAGACCTCGTTTAAAGTCCCCTGGAAAAAAAAAAACAATAACCAACTGCTGCCAGCTGCCATCTTGTTGTGTTAGCCAGTGGAGAAGAACAAGACTATACCTCCCTTGAGCTTGGAGAAATTGTTCTTTAATTCGCCTTCTCAACGCCCCCTAGACAAGCAGTGGTGCACATAAGCTAGCTCACTTTGCACCCTATATATTAGGAGTGCTGCCACTTTCAGCTAAATCACAAAAAGAGCCCTTACAGAATGAGGTATTGCTATAAAAAAGTTAACTGTCAATCCGTTATACAGTCATGCTCGTTAATATGGACACCTCCGTTCCCCCAAAGATTGTCTGTAATATAAGTTGTCTCACATTAACCAGTCAAATAGTTATGTATTTATCCAGTTCGTTTTCAAAAATGGTGTCTACACAGCGGGGTATTCAAGTTAATCATGCGCATATTAATGGGACATTAATGTATTGACAGTCACTGACTTTACCGTTTCCTACGTATTAGTTAAGTTATTTTGGGTCAGTACTTTTTTTAACTAAAGCTGAACAGGTACAATTAGTGGCAATATGAGCTGGGCCCGTCTAGTGCTAGCAAAAAGAGGTAAAATCCTGCATGTGGTGCCACCGGCACTCTAAGCTATAAAACTGACTGCCACACTGCAACAATAGGAAATACGGCAATCTTTTCCAACCTCCCTTTGAACAGCTTAACACACGTGAAAGCATGTGCAGCTTTTGTGCCACCACGGCCTTAACACTGCTGTGCCATCTCATATTGCCACACGCGGTACTTCTGAAGTGCTATAAAAGGTATGCAACGCTTCTTTGACATCCCAGCCAGCTTCCGAAGAAACTCTGCAAGACCAGGCTGGAGCTCTCAGTTTTAGAACTCTGATAAATAACTAGACAGAACTGAACTTCGGGGACCGTAACAAAAGGCCATGTGTTATAGATTGTATTGTGCGGACAGAGGCTTTATCTAGGAAAATTGGTCAAACATATCCAACTAACCTCTAAACATTGCGCTAAACAAATAGACTGTCTAGATCCAACATAAATACTAGAAAACTTGACGGGAATATTCAACTGAGGATCAGTCTGGTTGGGTGGAATAATTGAAAATAGGGACGTCCAACGAAGCCCTGATTGAAAACCCCGTGTTTGGATGCCTACTCGGGTCTTCTTCAGGGGTGACTGTGGCGAAAGGCCGTTGAAGAGCAGTGTGTTCGTTTTCGTCTTATTTTACGGTGACGCATTTTGTTTTGAGTTTATCATGTTACAAAGCCCGTAGGCTTACGCGGATGCTAAACTGCTGAGAGATCTATGTGTGTTTTCTGGCGTAGATTTTATGTACCACGACTCTAAGAGGAGTCGCTGTCGTTGGTTGGCTTCAACGGCTCGGTGGCTTGGCACTCGTGAATTAGGGCTTTAACCAAACGGTGTTCTGCTTGTTCGAGAATCTTGTGTCCCTCTGCTGTATGTTCAAGACGTTTCAGACAATGGCTTCGAGGAACCACGTGCAAGTCTCGGCAGAACTTTGTAAAATATAAATGATTCTTGAACGTAAATGCGCTTCGAACGATGTTCACATACCGTTTTGCAAGTTTTGCTGTTTCCTTTTAAAGTCAAGGTGTAGAGACTTGAACGCGAACATTCGATTGAGATCAATTTGGTTGGGTGGAATAATTAAAAACGTGGGACGTCCAACCAAGCCCTAATTGGGAATCCTACGTTTCGGTGCCTACTCGGCTGTTCTGGGGCCTCCACCAATCAGACGTCATTACGTTACTTCCGTGACCCTTTAAAACATACATGTAAATGTCCAACCTAGGCGCCCAGGGGCGACTGTGGCGATGGCTGTTGGCAGGAACTTTCCGGGACCGACGACGTCACAAAGTTGTCACATGCCGTCGGCATCACGGGGCTGCCCTGTAGGAGGAGTAGAAGAGCCATATATAGGGGAGAGTTTGGACAGCTGGCATGTCCTCGTTGAGAACTCGCCAACAACGTCACTGGCACGCCACGCGAACGCCATGGCCACGTCCATTTTGCCATCTTCGAACCCAACCGACGGCGGGGGCCTATGCCCGTATGCTTGGCTATCGGCCTCCTCCAACCTATGAGTGTTTTATGGTGCTTTGAGTCATGCCCCAGCAGTAATTGGGTTGTGTCATGTTTATGAAAGGGCCATATTAAGTTAGTTCCTGGCAGTGTTGTACGAAACGGCGTTCCTGGAGCGCGTTCCTTTCATAAGGAACGAAGGAACGCCGCCGTTCCATTTTGCATCGGTGGAACTGGAACAGAAACTCCTTACATTTTTACGAGAACAAAAAGAGGAACGCCGTTCCTTTTTCTTCGCTCAGTGGTGTGATTTTTATTTTATTTCCAAAATGGGAATTCTAGAAAAGTATAAAAACAATATGTTTACGAAGAGCAGGATATCGTTACGTTTTTGTTACTTAGCGTTTATTTTGTGGGGTCCTCGCTTGGTAACAGTAGGGTGCAGAAGAGCTAGTGAGCATTCATTCTCTTTTCAATGCCCGAGACTGCGGTTCAGAAATCAAAACATTTACTCGAAGGAAAAGACAGAAAACGGGACGTCTCAAACTCAGCTACTTTCTTTGCTTCCACGAATCCTCATACACCCCGAAGTCTAAGGCCGACTGCAGTCATCACTGAACTTCTACAAAGACACCTACAGTTACACCACAAAAACAGGTTATCAGACATCAAACGAACCTTTTTTTCCAAAACGCTTATCAACAAAATATGCACTAAATTTAAGCTGTAGTCCTTCTCCCCTCATCCCCTCCTTCAAACTAAACAACGAATCCGACCTGCACGAAGAAGGACTTGTAGTTTTGAAGACTGACTTACAAAAGCCCCACTTTCTCCTTCACTTCCTCGGCTTGCGGACAACAACATCGCGAAGCAACTGTTGGTAGGTTCAAACAAGGAATTTTGTTAGATAAAAAACGTGGGAGGTTGTTGTAAAACGCTCGTGCGATGTGGCATAACAGTACATTTGGCTCGTCTGAATCGTCCGCCACAAACGTGAATACGGTTAAAAGCTAAAATTTTTAGACTTGAATGTATCAACAAATCAAACCCTGCTTCCGCTTGTTTTCTTCTCCTGATGCCCTTCCATCACGGCATTAAAATTTGTATATTCCCATTTAATGGGATGTATAAAGAAAGAAACTTTGCTTGATTTAACAAAATATGGTAATCAGCAAAATGCAAATGTAACGTATATGTAACGATACGTTCCATCTTTTTAACTGTAACAGAAACGAGTTCCTTTTTCACAGATGGAACTTGTAACGGGAACGTGTCCCAAAAATCAGAAGGAACGAGCAACGAGCTTTCGTTTCTTTTTTTGAGGAACGTGTACAACACTGGTGCCCGGTTACCTTGTATATTCTCCGTTCTTACGCGCCGCGTTCATACGCTTCGCGGACGTTCGGTGCGTCGCGCCAATTACGCTCGCGTAAATTTTACAATTTTCAGTTCTAGATTACCTCTCTTCTTATTTCAGCGGTGCACAACGATAACAACTTCTAATTCGCAGTTGAGAGGCTTTCCGTAGAATATTCTGATAAGCGAGCTTATACTAGAATGCCATCGTGTCCCGTATTTTCGAACAAAATTGTCGGTTGGATTGTAAGGTGAGCGCCCTTCGTCCGAGAGTTTGTGTCAAACGAGATGACTTGATCGAAGCGATCGCTACTCTTGAAATCTGATGGCCACGTTGTGCACGCTTCCACGTGCCTCCACAGAACTCTCTCGGCAATAAAACAGCGATCTTCTTCCTCGAACAACCAAGAAGCCGGAAAGTTACAAAGAAAGAAATAAAATAAATGAAGGTTGTGCGAGTTTGGTGGCATTAAAAACGGCGCCGGCACTATCGTTTGCCGTAACGTTACAGCCGTCTATTTCAAAACGGAAGGTTACGAAATAAACATCGAGCGAATCAGCGTCAGGCGGCTCTTCACGAATGCGTAAGCTTGCTCGTTTGAATAGATTTAACTCAGTTGATTGGCCTTTCCTAATGGCGCTAGGATCCCACCATCTATCGTGATCGCATCACATGAACATTAATGGAAGATAGAGACAATAAAACTGGCTAAACTAAAAAGAATTCTCCAACCACAGAACCGTTAAAAGTAGTCCCGACGTTTCGAAGCTTTACTTGGCTCCTTCTTCAGAGGTGCCTATAGGTCGTATGGGAAGGTCACAGCTTCAACCTCTTCGTCTTTCGTACACGAGGAACATTATTCCCTCTTTTTAAATAGGCGGTATTTCGGTCACGTGACATAGGCCTTGCGCGTACACAAACGGTAAGGCACCTAGGGATCTGTTGATGTTTCCTGTCGTCTGTTGGATGTGCCAAGGTTCCAAGAGAAGCCTTTTCCGGAACTTGGGCTCCCTGTCAATCACGTGCGCATGAACGAAGTCAGTCGGATGGTCACGCGCTTCGCAGTGCTCAGCAACTGACTGCGTTCACGGTCGCAAATAAGCACGTCGTTCTTGTGCTGGCACACTCTTTCGTGAAAAGTTTTTGTCTCGCCGGTGTAGGTTGCTGGGCACTCTTTGCATGTGATCTTGTATACCACGCCCTGTGCTCTTTCTCTTGGTAGTCGGTCTTTGGGTCTTGGCATTAACCATCCCTGTGTGGACACTGGCGTGTGGGCCACTTGAATGCCCTCTTTTCGCAATGCGCGTGCCAGTGCTTCACTGGCACACTAGTTTTTCCGTACGAAAAAAAGTGAAACCCGTTTACAAATTTCTGTAACGCGAAATCAGAGTGCAGCTCTTGAGGAGTAGGAGGAGGGGAAGGTAAGGAGAGGAAGGTTATGCCCCTCCTCCTTTTCTCCTCCTGTCCCCTTCTCCTCCTCCGTACCCTCCCTCCTCCTCCTCCCACAGTTTGCCCGCTAAATTTAGCTGAAAAATTGACGTTACGTGAGCTCAACGGCAATTCAGTTTCCCGCTAAAGTCGCGTGACGTCAATTTTCACGCCAAATCTAGCGGAGAAACTGAATTGATTTCATAGGTGGCGTGATACAAAGTTATGGTGACGTCATTTTCCCTCTTATATTTAACGAGGAATTGAATTGCTGTTGAGGTCACGTGACGTCAATTTCCCCGCTAAATTTAGTGCGGTTACGCCGACGCCGTCGGTGACGCCAGGAAACACGAAAACGGGCGCCTAAGAGCTCCAAAATACCATTTATTAGCAGGCATCAAATAATAAATTCATTCATTTCGCGGTCTGGAGAAGAATGCAGGGAAAAAGCTCCACAAATGGGACGTCCTTGTCTTCTGCTGCAAATATTCACATTGCACATTACATGCGAGCATTGTGTAGCAAGTAGTTTCCTAGTTTTCGTCGCTAGTGCGCCTAAAGCTCCATTTAATAGAAAGTTTCAAGATAAAATAAGCATCCTTACACCCAAAAGACGGAAGCTTTCCGTGGGCGTCCACAATAATTGTCGCGCTTGATTTTATTCAACCATATTTTGCGACGTTTTTGTTTTTCGTTTTTTTCTCCTTTATAATTAAACAAAAACGATTACCGGGACGGCTGTGATTGGAGCACCCAACCGAACAACAATCAACCATTTCTTTCCCCAGAAAACCGAAAAATAAGGGTCTGTACGCAGGATACCATGCGGCCCTGCATGCGCGCGCGCTGGCCTGGGTTCGGTAAAGGTGGGCAGATCCGCGCCGTCCCCCAGGCATTTTCCGTTGCTAGGCAGCTGCTAGGCCTGACCTTAGTTTTTTGGGAGGAGTCTGAGAGGAGCGAAGGTACGGCGAGAGGTCACCGAGAACAATATATGTCCAAATTCTTCCCCTATATATGACTCTGAGGAGAAGGTTTCCGTGTCGTCCGGTTAAAGGGATACAACAACAGATTTTCGGCGCTTAGTTTTTGGTCTATACGTGTTCAAAAGAGCAGTGTCACATCGGACACACCAATATCTTGTTAACAAAGAAACAAAAAGGTATTTTAAAACAAATAAACGATTAGCAAAGAGCATCTGGTGGATGTCGCTGAAGCCTCGTCTGTAATTCCCGTCCAGGAAGCTTGACAGGTAGTGACGATAATTGTCTGGCCTAGAACAATGCATTGTTTGAACCTGACGTCATCCCGACAGCTCTACGGCCAACATAAGAGCAGAAGGGAGGCTGGAACTCCCCACTCAGCGGGACTCTTTTTCGTGTGTCCCAGATGTCGCTATTCTCCCTCTACAAGATTATAGAAGACGAACCCGTCACTCAAAAGTCACACGAAAGCAGCTTTGTGGTTACTTGCGGTGGCCCGACCGTTGGCGTGCCTCGACCGCTTCACTGGCTAGAACGGCTTGGGCATCGTGACCAGGGTTGGTCAATATCGCGATACAAATGTATCGCGATAGTATTTCAGAAATACATTTCGTATCTGTATTTCTGTATCGCGATACATTTTTTTCACCAGTATCTGTACTCCTGTATCGAAATACATTTGGAATGTTTCTTTGTATTACGATTCAATCAGGATGAAATGTATTTCGTTACTTTTCTTGAGAAATACTGCCTCCCCCCCCTTGAAAAAAAAAAAAGAACATGTCCGAACGCTTTTTTTTTCCATTCTAAGGGTATTAGGGTCAAGGAGATGCTGGGCCATTGTTACTATGCTGACCAAAGGTTCCTTCCGATTCTCCAAACTATTCTTCTATGCGTCCTCTTCTCTCTTCTTAGAAGTGTCGCATAGTCGGGGACTCGAACCAGGTGGCGTGACAGGAGTGGAGTCAAAGCATCTTCTGCCGCAGGTTCTTAAGTAGGGATTTTTGAGTCATTGTTCGTTGGCATCCAATTCCCGCTGCTAACCGTCTCTCTTGCCTTAGCGTACACAGTACACCCAGCCGGCAAAAGCTGAGTCACAGTCCGTTGCAGCATGAGCCTGGCGGTGGTTGACTTGAAATAAGAGGATGACTTACGCTGTGAAGTTCACCACTTATTCGAAGGCGTCCGCGGCTGCGCCCGTAATATTGCACGGCTCAAGGGTACGTCATCAGCCGACGTGAACGTGGCCCGCTGCTCTGGTGATCCGAAACCTAGGAAAAAGACCAGACATGGCCTCGCTGTGCCGACCCAGACTTCGTACACCTGCGACTCGTTTCGAGCGCGCTGTTTCTCGGAGAGCTCGCATCTGTGCCGGCAATATCAGGTCGCAATCCACGAGATCTCTGTTTGGGTGATGCTAGGCCAAACTTAAGGACTGCAATCCATGCGTCGGCCCTGCAGGGTCGGCAGGAAGGACCTTCACGACAGGGATGCCACCATATCGTTTTTTCAACCGTGACGTAATATAAGAGATGTGTTCCAGGATTCTTCAGATGGTCCACTACTCTCGAAAGTTCCAAATTACACAGCCTGTACGATCTTCAACGAGGTAACCTACAACTAAAGTACGTATTGTTCTTTCATACAACAACGTGGTAAAGTTTATTGTTCAAGGCCACACCTACAGATGAAGAATACCAGTTTATTCCACCGTGTCTTCATGTGATCAATGTTGACAGGGGCGTCCTTATTGGACAGGTTCGTGGTGACGTTTTGATGGGATTTAGGATGACATCGATCTTATTTAGAGGTCGAACTCTTTTCGCATCCCTCGTCAGACAGAAAAGATGTCAGGGAAGGGACCGTGGTCAGTCCTTGATGGAACGTTTTTTTTTTAGCCCATTGAAGACTCCTCATCGTCCGAAACCACTACTTTCAAGGCAAAGTGCCAAGCCCACGGGAAAGTAATTTTGGGGATCAAAAACTTCCACTTCAAGCTTCATCTCAGTAAGCGTCTCAAACAAATTTGAAAAATGTATTGCAGTATCACTATTTCTGTATTTGTATTTCTGTCCTCCCTAAAATGTATTCCTGTATTTGTATTTCCAAAGACGTTTTGCCTCTATTTATAATGCATTTCCGATACGTATTCCGATACATTTTTACGGATGTATTTTAGTATCAGTATTTTAGCTACTATTTTAATTTATCCCAGTATTTGTATTTCCAAATACATTTTTGAGTATTTATGCCCAACCCTGATCCTGACGACGTCAGCCTCACCGCAGCATTGCTGATCTTGAGACAGACTACGTCACGATTGCGCCGGATGTAACATGCTCTCCGCTGGCTGCTCTCCGAGCGCTTGCCGTGAGTGGGTCGTTTATAAAAAAAGAATACAGCCATCAGGCTCAAGATACAAACGTACGATTGTCATTTTCGCATATTGTGGATCATATTAAGCCTATTTCTGAACACGACGGGTATATTTCAAATTTCGTTTAAGTATCCTTTGAAAATATGACGCACTGATATTTAGTGGCCCTCTCCGTGCCTGCTGGGTTGCCCGAATGCCCAACCTCCCCCCCACACACACACTCGGTGGCCCAGTCGCTCCCCTGATCACGCAGTCGGTTTTGCACGGGGCATGGAGCAAAGGGGGAGCGCAAACTATCTCCAACCTTTATGCTTTCGGAAAAAGTGTTTGTGGGGTGTAAAATGCTCAAATAAATAAAATAGGCAATATTTTTTAATTCATGTTCATTTGATGGGATGTGGAACTTGATCTCAGAAGTATAGAGAACGGATATTTGGAAACATTTGGGAGGTGAAGGTTGGCAATTTTAAGGCCAACTATACCAAACTATCCTCACTAAAATGCACAGTTCAATCAAACCAAAGCCAACATAATAAAACGAACACATGGTGAGAATATTAGACAATGTCAGTGATGTAAGTACTATTAAATGATTTGTAAACACAAATGCGCTGTAAGCAACGGGTGGCGCTGCGCTCACGCACACCTTGAGTACTGATCAGAACTGCGTGCTTTCAACTAGAAATTACCACGAATAAAAGAGTAGCTGCGACTAGTCATTTCAAAAAGCAATTTACAAGATCTCTTGATCATCTCCTTTATGTCAAGCGCCTACGCATTAAGATGCAGCCGCCTGCGTTCACGGCAAAGAATATCCAGGATGTCCTCCGCTTGAACTTCAATCTCTCGGTGAACATTCAAAAGCGCAAGACCGAGCAGTCGCTCTTTCGAAGTGGACGGTCTCAGGTATGTTTTCAAGCGT
Source organism: Ixodes ricinus (assembly GCA_037355805.1). Taxonomy (NCBI): domain Eukaryota; kingdom Metazoa; phylum Arthropoda; class Arachnida; order Ixodida; family Ixodidae; genus Ixodes; species Ixodes ricinus. The sequence goes on along the minus strand of JAZHYW010007806.1, from coordinate 28,926 downwards.
CGTAGTGGAGTAACGAGGCTCAGCTTCCGCCGTTGTTACGTGCAGGGTCGCTAGGACCTTGAGGAGACGATGGACGTTTGGGAATAGGGCCTCCGGACGGAGGGCGACCGCCTGGGGCGCAGACGCTGACGGGCGTTTCACGTTTCTCTCTCTTGCATTTGGCAGCCCATATGAGCAGCTCGCATTGGATTATGGGAACTGAAAGTAGGCCTGAATAGAGCTCTAAAAACTCTTCGGCGCTGGGAGCTGCCCGGGTTTTCCAGACCTTTGCAGGTAGAAGTGACGAAAGTAGTTGCAACGTGTGCCGAGCACCGCTCACTCACTTGCAACCGAGTAGGACGGAGAGAGAAAATACCGGTTTTTAAGCCTCTTACAGCGCCTTAGGACCAGCTCCGCAGCAGCGCACCGGTCCTAAGACGTCGCAGAAAGCTTAAAAACCGATCTTGTGTCTCTCGGTCGTTCTCGGTAACAAGTGTATTGAAAGGAAGGAACACGGAGCGCTTCAAGGGACACTGACAGGGTATCTATGCTCGCGGATGTTTTTCGCTCTACGTGACATATGCGAGCCCAACTACCCAGAACAGAATTTGCTACTCGAAATTTGCTTTCTTTCGGCCCGAAAACCACCGATCAATAACTGGCCGGTTTGAGTAGCGCTCACTCTCTTTTCCGTGGTCACGGGCCGTTTTATAAGGTTTTAGACACGACAACCAAATTTAATCAAAGTCGTGGGTCATTGAAGTCACACAGTCAATATTAAAAAGAATATATGAAAAACATTTTTGTGGCTTCCAAAAAGCTGCAAATACGTTGATTGAAAAAAAAGGTTGCACAGACAACCGGAAGCATCCTGCACGTTTAATGCATTTCTCAACATAGCGTCATTTCGCGTACCGTGGGACTAGCGGATGGCAGCGGACGACGAGTGTGGGACCTCTAATTCAGAACTGTCGTCCAAGGTACCGGCGAATTTTGTCTTCCTTCGAGGGAGAAATTTCGGACCGATCAAAGGAATTGATATTCATCCAGTACGACACGCCCGACAAGCAAGCCGATTGCACCAAGACGTCGCCGAACCGTCGTCCCTTCTCGTGGCTGAAGACATCGCTCGCTCAAACATCAAGCACGAAGTGCGTACTTTGAGTTGAATACGCACGCGTACGATTCCCTTACTAGGAGCGAATGTGGCCAATGCTTGGTTCTGCCCGACTTCAAGCCGGGAGTGCATGTACTGGAGGCAAATCGGCAGCAAACTTTCCGTCATACAGTCGACCGGCTGCATCACAACGAACGAGATAGTTCCTTCAGTGGCTCAGTGGAGAGACGTCCGCTTCAGACGCAGCGGGCACGGGTTCAATCCGTGTGTAAGCGTACCGTTTCTTTTTTTTTTTTTTGTTGTTGTTGTTTTTTTGTCAAACTTTTTGCGATGTTTGCTATTTCTTTTTTTACAATGATCACTGAAAAAATCAATTCCTGTGGCCGATACGTCGCTGAACTAAATGGTATGAAATTCAATTTTTGACACCTGCGAACTCAATGTAGTCACTTTCCACAAAATGCAAAGAGCATATGAATCCGGTAACGTCCGCTTTCCGAGCTTTTCGCGTAACTGTTCTACAGGAATTGCAGCCAGTCATTGATCCCGACCCGTTGATCTTACGGAAACTTGTGCACTCTGCCGCACAATGCCACTTTCAGATGCAGGACATGTGAGGCAGACTCTTCGCGCAACATCTTGGGTGTATTCTTGTCGAAGCCGATCACGGAATTCACCACGAGCACTCACTACTAATTGCCAACACATAAATGTACAAAACAACTCATCTTGAAGTACAGAACAGCGAGCGGAACAAACATAACTGGAAAGGAATCGCACGGCGAACGGATCCCGCAAAGCATTTCGACTGCTGCGTGCAAAAAAACAATCGCACGGTCGGGTGTAGCCACGTGACTTCCGCCACTCACTCTTTCTTCTGCACATCTCCGTGCGGTGCGGGAGTTTCTGTTTTGGTTTCGAGCAGTTGCGTTTTTTGCCTTATTAAACAAATACGTGGCTCTGTAGCAAAATGTTAAGTGGGTAGTATTGCGACACCATAATAAATCCATTTGCAACAAAATTTAAAAAATACTTGGGGGTGTCAGTGTCCCTTTAAAATGCTCTTCCGTGCTGCTTTCAGCGGGAATGTTAGAGCGGTGACGTTGCCGACTTGTTACTCGCTGCATCTGAATTTCAACTTCCGCTGTCTCGACCTACCGTTTGTAAGTTGACGCTTGCTCCAATTTTTCAGCATCGAGATTTTTGTTGTGTGTTACTGTTTGATTTTTGTGACAGTATAGTTATTCTTTTGTTTTGTCTGGCCGGCACGCGTTGGTAATGTAGCGGTACTTCAAAAAGCGGAGGGAGTTGAGTGCTGTGAGGAAGCTTTGGAAAGCTGGTGGACCGCAACTACGACGACAGTAGAACAGTCAGCCATCACGCCTGTATTCTTGTAAATGAAGCCTGCTCCGTATTGAAAAATGACAATGCAGCTTTGCCTGTTTTATCTTAGCAGCGCCTTCATAATCTTTACGTGAGCATCCGTACCACCGAGATCACCCTGCTTCGTCAATAGCGGGGGGGGGGGGTAATAATGCCGATGAACCCCTCGGAATAAAGTCCTGGCTACGCCAATGGCCCGAACTACAACAGATGTGAAAACAGCAAAAAGGGAGATGCTTAAACATGTCTCTGTCCAGGTGAAAGATGCACTTTTGAGTCGCAAATGTCACTAACGACCTCGCCGACAGCTCCGGCCCGTGTGCCACCGGGTCCATCGGTAGAGAGAGCAAGCGCAAGAAAAATATAAAAGCAGAAACTGCGAAACAAAAAAGGACAAAAGAGCTATGTCTTGAACACTACTGCAAGGCTGATTTTTTGCGACCTTCTTTATAAATATCTTCAGACGACCATCCTTCCTCGTTTGCTCCATGACAATACATGCCGAAACGTCGACGTTGCGTTCATTTCGTAGCTCCGTAGCTCACCGCCAGACATTAGACCTCAGCTTTGAAATGCAGAGATAATTAAACATCTAACAGACTTCACCCAAACGCCATCAGACTAAACCCTTCCACGGCCATTCCAGTCATTCCTTCCCAAACTACCCCACAATAGGGAGTTTTTGTATATGGTGTTCGCCGTCCCGCAACGCTCTCCGCAGCCCGCTACGATTCCCGGAACTCTACAGTCAAGGCCATGGGCGCGCAGGCGCAGTAGCGGCTTCCTTGTTGCGGAGGACTTAGCGGAGAGGGAAACGTGGTTTACAAAAACTCCCTAATGACACAAACTAAAAACCCAGGGAGAAACTGTAAGTGAATCTTCACAAGGTTTTTCACGCGACGATAGAAAGGAGAGCAGCCTCACTTAACCTACGTTTATCGGATGGGTGCTCAGGGTGGGTCTAACACTGTTTATTGGGAAGCTTACCGGCTTGGAAGCTAGAGATTGCGTGAAAACTGTACTGTTTGAGCGTGTTGGTAGCTTTTAAAAATTAGAAAGAGAGACACATGTGGGGACGACACAAACCATGAACTAGCCTCTGCCACAAAAAAAGTAATCAGGCAATAATCGAAGAAAAAAAGGAAGTTTTCTCAATGTTTGGGTGCCTCTGCCTTTACTCGAAAAGTGGATTAACAAGATAGATGAGTTTGACGAGCGTGTTGGGTTAGTACTCAATAGTCAATACGAAGATAGCAAAACACAAACAGGGGACAGATAAAGAGATATGTCTCTGCCCCGTTTATGTTTTGCTTTCTTCGTATTGAAGATTAACAGGTTCATGATTTTGCTCAAGCGGGACGAGTGGGTGCTCTCCTACACCCCAGGGTCGCTAAACTCGTGAAAAAAAACATTCATTGCTTTCTGACGTAGCGGGGTGGAGTGACCAAAAGAACGCCGCGAAGTTTCCTCCTCCCGCGCGCGCTCAACTTCGCAAATTTTGACGAAAAATACTCCGCGATCCCTAGGCGGTGAACGAGAACACGAGACAGCGCGGGGAGGCAAGCGTTCACGCTGCTTGCTGTGCGTTGTCTGTGGGCTCTATACCGCCGTTGGGCCGAAATTCGATGCCGTCATGCCTCGCTCAGACGAGGAGCGAGAGCAGACGACGGGAGTTCGCCTGCTACGATGAGGCATTCGCACAGCGGAACTGAAAGAAAAAGTAGATTTTCTGCCCGAAATTGCGTCCCGCGGGCCACAAACTCAAACGCGAGCTTAAATTGTAAGCGTCTGATATTTCACGAAGGGGGAATCGACGACCCGTGCTTTATTTGCAAAATTTGAGTCGCTGTGTCGCCGTACAGACGCTGAAACCTACCAGTGTGTAATGAAAGGCTAAGGACAAACACAGAGGCCGCGATATCTCACATCATCGGTGTGCGGGTGAAAAGTAGAACATTTGTCAACAAAGCTCCCACAGCAGAAACCTGTGACGCATTCACTCAGCGTCCGGGAAAGCTAAACATGAAGACGTTGCCCGAGGCTTGAGCAAAGTCATATTTGAATGGCAGCTATCTCGCCCCGTCGTAATTTGTTTGAGAACCCTCTCGTTCTCGCAGCCCTCACCAGGGAAATAAAACGTCTTACGAAACGTATTGCTAGAGATTCCTACGAACTAGATTTAGGCCGTATCCTTTCAGTGGTTATATCATAATACCATGCTTAAAACGAAGCAGGCTCTTGCGCGTACAGTGTCATCAATTTTCTCAAGTGTATGCTGTTTCGTAGTCAGCTGGTTTCGGAAACTTACGCCGTCTGTAAATATATCTGACAGCCGAGTTGCTTAATTGGAAGTAATCGCAAATATAAGTTAGACGTTGCAGCAACCAAAGTTCATAGATAAACGATGGCAGCGACTGCACTCTCGCATTCCCACCCATCACGTCGAACAAAAAAGGCGCTAGTTTCGGTTTGAGGTCGGTACTTTTCTACAACATCTATGGCGACAGCATCAGTCTCGACTCGGTGCATTCGGCAAGTTCGTTCGGGGCCGGTTCTCCGTGCAGCACTTTGCGGGTGCAATGCATTACAACTCTCACAGTGAAAGTCTAGATCGCGGATCGGGAGCCCGTCACTGGCATCACCGGCGGCCATTGCTTGACAACAGGCAGTACACGCAAGTCTAAAGCGCGGTCCAAACCAACGCTTCTTCTTGCGGCTGTAGGTCGTGAGCGCCCCGGATGTGACGTATTTCGTGACGTTTTTGCTGTTTCCAGCGCGCTTTCTGAGTCAGAACCGTGCGGTTTGGTTTGGACGGTGAAGCTTCGGGCGAACGCGCACGCGCGCACGCAGGCACGAGCGCACTCTGGCGGTGAAGTGACGACCAATCAAATGCAGCTTTGGTCCCGAGCGAGCGTCCAATGAAAATTAATCTGTGGGATCGTTGCGCTGGTTGCGCGTTGCGCCGTCGGCGCCGTCTTCATTCCTTTGCTTTAGTGATGGCGTTTCGTGTGGATCCCACGTACGAAGCTGGGATTGCTGAGCTAATGAACCTTTGTGTGGTAAGGTAGTACGTCAGCAATGCAACCGTCAACATGACTCGGCTGACTGCTTTGGCGGCTGCATGTGAGCAGTAGTTGGGTATCAAGAAGCAAAGCGCCATCCGCACGCTGTTGAAGTCTAGAAAGACGCTCGGCGAGTACGCCACCACTGTGCGACAGACGTACCAGGACCCCAACGGCCGGGACTTCTTCGAGTCCTTCTGTATGTCAAGAACCAGGTAAGTTATGCTAGCTTTTATTGGGTATGTTTAGTATATTTTTAATCATATGTACCACCGCATAAATATAAACGTGAAGCATGCACCATCTCAGTGAAATAAGGTACTGTACTTTCGCGAGACGGCAAATTCACAAGGTTTAGCCTTGTAATACTAACGTCTAAACGCTTGGCTGACTACATGAAGGTACTTTGCTTCCCCCTGCCCCCGTTCTCGCGATCGCGTGCGAGACAAGAACAAGCGCTGTCTTTGCCTTTAGTGGTGTGTACTACCATAGGTACTATCAGGTGGATTTAAAGGCTGCTTGCACTGAACACCGCAGGTATACTCACTACACTAGCTGTCTGGCATGCTTTGTACAGGTGAATAATCACAATCAGGGATCACTACTTTTGTCACATTAATGCAAACGACTGAATTTTCGTGAATTGGTCCCTGAAGCTTTTGCCCGATGGAACGGGTCGCTTTGAGAAATTCGTCAAATATCGAGCTATTGCAAACAGTCCTTTATGGTATTTGTGCAAGTGCAAGCCTTTTCGGTGCATGTAACGGTGTGTAAGAATTTGTCATTTTTTTCACTTTTTTTCTAGTACTGTACGTCAACAGTTCATGTGTGTATAGATGCATTCCTGAGTCCCATCTGTTCAATAGTGCATGTAGCCAGTTATGTTTGTGTATTTTCAAGGTTTGAGCATCTCCTGCCTCTCGTTGCTCCACTGCTGACCAAGGAGATTACGAGCGCCGACAACACTATCTCTGCAGGAGAAAGGCTATGCGGTCTGCAATGGTAAAGCGTTCTTCCATATTCCACCTAAATCACAAATCTGAAGGATCTTCATTCAGAAGCCAAGCTTTGTCATAGGTCATAGGCAAGCCATCTTTCCCGTTAACTGCATATAGCACCCTCAGATGCAATAAAACTGTGTATGGAGCGTATGGTCCTTACAGTACACGGAGAGATATATCCACATGCTCTGTCAAATACCCTTTAGCTAACACTTGCGAAGTCAGGAGCGGCTAATATTTAGCTAACACTTCCGAAGCCAGCCAGGGTTGTATGTTCCATGTGAACCCCGAGTGAGGTGCACATACTTTCTGCAGCAAAACCAGTGTGGGTTCCGGATCCCACCCCGACACAGTTTGAGGAGGTCCACTTTGTGCTAACTATTCTGTACCCTCCTTTCTTACTAACAGGCGTTTGCTTGGAGTGCATGTTTCGATTGCCAGACATTCAACCTGCTTTCACTGCATGATAACTTTCGTGCATGCACTGTATGCATCTGTTGCTTGCTGCCCGAGATGTTCTCTTTTCACTGCATAACACCAGCTGGCCGGGGCACTGCACGTGCTTCTTGGTTTGGCTCGTTGCTGAAAGCTTTAGGGGCGTTCCTCGCTCACAGCTGTCTTGAGCCACATGGCATGCTTGCTTTTCTAACCGCATGTCTTGGTTGTGCGTCTGAGGGTGCTTGCAGGTAAGTTAGGTCACGGCCGGACTGGAAGCGCGCGCTCTCTTTCTCTTCTTACGGCCTTTGCAATTGGGGCAATCGCCACCTCCCGCCGCGATTCGCGGGGGGCGCTGTCACCTCACCCCTGGGCTACCCTTTGCCGTTTGCACAGAGCGCGTCTGACAGTGTATCTCAGCGCTGTCGCAACTTGCGGCCGAGATTTTTATAGCCTTTGACACCTGATCCTTACGTTTAGACCCTCAGCCACTATCTAATGCGCTTCTGATGAGCCCAAAACGGTGAATATTTGACGCACATCTCCGAGAGATTCGGGAGTAAAAAGTAGTAAGTAGAGACAGCGAATGCAATTGCGGAAAAACTATACTTGTCTTTACCTCCACGACTTCTGTTGCAACTCAAGAGCAGGAGGAGACGGACAACTTCTACGTGGAGGAACTTTAAATGATAAATAATTCGTACACTCTCGTGAAACGTAAGCAGGCCCAATCTATCTATTGCCGTGATCTGCATCATCATTTCATAGGCAGCACATGAAGTCAGTCAGCTGCTCTAGACGACGGTGCAGTAGTCTGTACAATTTTCGCACAGTGCATATTACAGCCTAAAGTGCTTCCTCGTGTGCTTGTGCACATATCCAGCTGATTTTTGTTTCTGTCCGTGACCGTCTTTGCATGGTTAATCAGAAGTATTCTGAGGAACTTGTTACAAATTAAACCAGCCAAGCGCTTTGAGTGATTGTTGTCAATGCCCTCTGGGCAACTTAGGATTGGCGCGTCTTCAAGATAGGGTGCAATGAGTAGTTGCAGAACTTTGTGCACATTTGTACGCGGAAGGTGCTTAACAGCCTTTAAAAAAAATGCAACAATGCTGTCCAGAAGTGCGAGGAACCTAAGATTTAAATAATGAAGTCCGCTTTTATCCTGGCCTTGCAATAAGACGAACAGAGGATCACCTCTGTTACTCGTAGTCAACAACACAACACAGGCGTCGCAGCCAAACTCACTAATGAGTTTCACCAGATAGCCACCCATGTACACCAGACCAGAGTATGTCACGGCGTGCGAGGGGTCAGACAAGTACAGAGGTCCCGTCCATGTCACAGGGGAACGCAGTTTGCTGACGACACTGCCTGTCGGTAGAGTGACTTAAATAGAAGCGAAGTTCAATAAACCTTTGACGACATGATGGCGCTTAAGACAAGGACAAAAGGGAGACTAGACAACACGGCGCCATCATGTCGTCAAATTCCCAGTACCAACTAGCCCAACAATCTGCTTTGATTCAATAAACCATTGCCAAAACAACAACCTACAACGCTCGAACACCAGCGAAAAGCAGCTCGAAGGGACTCTCCGAGTGAGGTGAAGTGGGTGAGGTGGTGCCGCCCCTGGCGGCAGGCAAGTGAACTACGTACGGAGCCACGGCCGGACTGGAAGCGCGCGCTCTCTTTCTCTTCTTACGGCCTTTGCAATTGGGGCAATCGCCACCTCCCGCCGCAATTCGCGGGGGCGCTGTCACCTCACCCCTGGGCTACCCTTTGCCGTTTGCACAGAGCGCGTCTGACAGTGTATCTCAGCGCTGTCGCAACTTGCGGCCGAGATTTTTATAGCCTTTGACACCTGATCCTCACGTTTAGACCCTCAGCCACTATCTAATGCGCTTCTGATGAGCCCAAAACGGTGAATATTTGACGCACATCTCCGAGAGATTCGGGAGTAAAAAGTAGTAAGTAGAGACAGCGAATGCAATTGCGGAAAAACTATACTCGTCTTTACCTCCAGGACTTCTGTTGCAACCCAGAACAGGAGGAGACGGACCCCTTCTACGTGGAGGAACTTTAAATGATAAATAATTCGTACACTCTCGTGAAATGTAAGCAGGCCTAATCTATCTATTGCCGTGGTCTGCATCATCATTTCATAGGCCGCACATGAAGTCGGTCAGCTGCTCTAGACGAGAGTGTAGTAGTCTGTACAATTTTCGCACAGTGCATATCACAGCCTAAAGTGCTTCCTCGAGGGCTTGTGCACATATCCAGCTGATTTTTCGTTTCTGTCCGTGACCGTTTTTGCACGGTTAATCAGAAGTATTCTGAGGAACTTGTTGCAAGTTAAACCAGCCAAGCGCTTTGAGTGACTGTTGTCAATGCCCTCTGGGCAACTTAGGATTGGCGCGTCTTCAAGATAGGGTGCAATGAGTGGTTGCATAACTTTGTGCACATTTGTACGCGGAAGGTGCTTAACAGCCTATAAAAAAAAGCAACAATGTTGTCCAGAAGTGCGAGGAACCTAGGATTTTGATAATGAAGTCCGATTTTATCCTGGCCTTGCAATAAGACGAACAGAGGATCACCTCTGTTACTCGTAGTCAACAGCATAACACAGGCGTCGCACCCAAACTCAATAATGAGTTCAATAAACCGTTGCCAAAACGAAGCTCGAACACCAGCGCAAAGCAGCTCGAAGGGACTCTCCGAGTGGGGTGAAGTGGGGTGAGGTGGTTGCGCCCCTGGCGGGAAGCAAGTGAACTACATACGGAGAAAAAATGCCATTGACTCCCGGGGATTGCAAAGGCCGTAAGAAGAGAAAGAGAGCGCGCGCTTCCAGTCCGGCCGTGGTTAGGTGCGCTGTTTGTTCTGCACGTGTGCAAAGACATTGCGAGCTTCTGTTGTGAGCGTCGTGTCGACAGTTGCAGATCAGTTTTTTTTCTTTGTGCTCATTCCTTATTTCGCCGAGGCACTGTGCTGTTCGGAGATTCGTGTGGTGCAGCGCGACACGGATCTTACTTGATCACAGCTGTATCGGGCCCGAGTGTTTGCCTTAAAATGCATGCGCGCATGTTTCCTGACAATGTCTAGGCACTTCAGTTGCAGCCATTTTTCGGTAGCAGCATGGGTTTAGTCAGCTTGGGTTACTCTTGCCGAGCAAGAGAACTGAGCACTTTGTCGACTGCTCAGTTCTGTATTGTGTGGGATCTTGCTACCAACACAGGTACGCGATAGAGTAACCAAAGGGTTATTTATCAGCGGCGGTGATCTCAAAGGAGCCGTCAAACCTAGTAGCGCGGTCCCCACATCTCCGCGGCAATGTAGACGACGTTTAGGGCTTACATTATCGCGGGTCGGTTCGATTAATTACCTCCGTCGGTGCCAACGATCGACTACCATGTCTCACTCTCTCGAATATAACGGAAGAGAGAGACACACGTACCAGAGTAAGGACAGAGTCCAAGAGCATTTATTAACATACTCTTCTTAGTGAACTACAATGCCCCCAATCCAAATGCCCCCCGCGCCGGCAAGGTGCAAGAAAAGGTCCTTACCTGCCAGACGCGGGGTTCCGGAGAGCCAAGACCGGGAAAGCCTCGGAGAAGTCGCCGATACACGTCCGATCTCCTCTCGCGGTCACCCGGACGAGACCATTTCCCGAAAGCGGGAACAGTTGAGGCGAAACCTCCTCGCCTCTCAGCAGTGGTCCGCGTCCGAGCGGGGGAACGGAAATCGGTCCCCCCGGGAGAGAGTGAGAGGAAGGCCCTCAAAGACAGGCGGCCCTCTGCCTCACGAACTTGTCTCAGCTCCCGGCGAAGATGGCCGAGTGTTCCGACCCGCGGCCGTTATCGCCAGCCATCGGGGAAAGGAGACCACAGGAATCCCCACATCCCCCTCCTTAAAACGGTAGGTGGGTCTCAATAAAGAATCAAAGAGGCCCACCTTCTCTCATAAAATAATATATCTCTCTGCGCACCCCTCAAGAAATACACGCGACACCCAGCGCGCGTCTTCACAGTGTTCGTCGATGACAGCTCACGCACCAGGCCGAAGAAAAGGAAAGTTCCAGTCCTTTGTCAGTCGCCGTCAAAGCACCGCAGAGCATCACAGGCACCGCGCCGACGCCGCTGGACCCAGGTGTCGTGGTACGAGCTGGCTGCGGTGGAGGGCGGTGAGGCGGTCATGGAGGCGGCAGCATCAAAAGACCAACGACCGCAGAACCACCAGCGGAGACCAGCTGGGGAAGTCCCAGACACGCCGCCCGGGGGCGCGGCGCCATCTCGGCCGCAGAGGCGCTAGCGAGGGGGTGGACGACCTCGGAGTAGACCTGCGAAGTCGTAATGCGCCGGCAAGCCAGCCATGCCCAGAGCCGGCTGTAGACCTCCCGAAAGGGAAGAAAAGGGCGCCGCAACCCCCGAAACGAGGAGGCACGCGCAACCGACGCTCGCTCGCTCGGGGGCCGCAAAGGCGGCAGAAACGGGCAGGAGCAAACGACAACAAAACCACAAAAGGTGGCCAGTTTGTCAACGGCGACAGGAACATGCCGGAGTGACCCGCTTCGATACCGGAAGTAGGAGCCATAAAGGGGGCTCCCCTCCGTTCGAAACGGGTTTACATACCAAGCAAACTAATTGAGTTCGCTTAATGTGGACACCGGAGAGAGCTTAGAAAACGCCGAGTTCTCAATCATTTGCGCAGGCAGCTACACAGAGGCTGCCTACATACCCGGTTTTATAGTTACCGGAAGATTCCGTTGACTAGTGGCGGCCAAAAGCAGACAACAGTCTGCAGCTGGCCCGTCTTCTGAAGTCGATAGAGGATACGGGGACTTTGAAGGGGCGGATAGGAACAAACCGCCATGTATGCGCGTCTGCGAGCGGGGAAGATGGCCCCGCGCAAAATAGCCGCCATCTTGCTCCCCACGGAGGAAGACAAAAGGGCGGCAGCTCACACGCTCAAACCTGCAGAAGCCACGCCAAATATTTGCCGCTAGCTAGTTTACCGAGGCTAGAAAAACATGTCTTGCACTCGATACGGCTTGATCAAGGGCTCACAACGGTGTGGACCCTTCTTTGGAGGCAAGGCCAGGTTTCAGAGCAACGTGACTGCTGAGAGTCTTGAGGTCACTCTTCCACCTGGATCACGCGAGTCTGACAGATATCGCGCCAAAGCGGGCACTCTGGCTGCATGGCGCCCGGGTTTCAGAGCAACATAACCTCCGGAAGTCTTAGAGTCACTCGTCCACCCAGATAATGTCACAACGTGTCACAATGCGCTCTCAGACCACGTAGCGCGCTCACCATGAACGCAAAATCTAGCGTCGTTTCTCGGAAAACAACAACAGGCTGCGGGAGTACGTAAGCAGCATCAAGCAGATACAAATCTTTTCCCGAAGAAAACCCTTCCGCGCCCACTGCAATACCAGCAGCGGATACAGCGCGCGCGTTGACAGTGTGCAAACTGCTTCTCGACGCCGACGGTTTACGCGGCCCGGCTCCCATGCCACGTCAGTAGCAGTACCAGCTGCTTATCGACGTTATTGGCAGGCGTACCGTCCGACCCTAAATGAGTGTCGGCGACGCTACCTCGAGTCAAAGAAAACGCGAATATTCGCATTCCCAGATTGCACTGCTGATCCTTCGTTACTCTTTTTTCTTTTTTCGCCAAGCCTCAAGCTCCTCGCCGGACATAAGGCCCGCACCGGTTGTCAAAGTATCGCCAATCCAAAACTTCTATATACATTTTCCCTTCAAAACAAGTTGTCGGTGGCGCGCAAGGAACCCAAATACACACAGGTGAAGGGTTCGCCTCAAGCATGGGAGAACAAGGGGCCTCCCGCAACAACGAATGTTGCTTGTCGCACCGCTAATTCAAAACAGGAACGCGGGTACGAATCACATCATGCGCTCGCTCAAAGGGGAGTGGCACTGCGGGTTGCCGACTCGGCATCAACTGCTCAACCATAAGTGGCGAGACCAGGACGCCCGTGGTACGCGGCGATCTGAAGGCAAGGAAATGTCTGGCAAACAGGCCGGACAAAGGGACGGAGGCCAGGAACCACGACCACGACAAAGGCAGCCGTGGCCCCATGTTGGGCGCCATTTTCCGTGCGATTCGCTAGCTACCAACTACCACAGGTACCTACAGAGTAACCAAAGGGTTTGCTCAACAGCGGCGATATCTCAAAGGAGACGTCAAACCTAGTAAGCGCGGACTGGTCCCCGCATCCTGCCGCGGCAATATAGCCGACGTTTAGGGCTACATTTCCGCGGGTCGGTTCGATTAATTACATCCGCCGGTGCCAATGATCGTCTACCTTGTCTCACTCTCTCGAATATAGCGGAAGAGAAGACACGCGTGCCAGAGTAAGGACAGAGTCCAAGAGCATTTAATAGAACACTCTTCTAAGTGAACTACAATGTCCCCATCCAAAATGCCCCCGCGCCGGCAAGGTAGAGAAAGGTCCTTACCTGCCAGACGCGGGGATTCCGAGAACCAAGACCGGGGAAAGCGTCGGAGAAGTCGCCGACACACGTCCGATCTCTTTCGCGGTCACCCGGACGAGACCCTTTCCCGAAAGCGGGAACAGTTGAGGCGAACCTCCTCGCCTCTCAGCAGTGGTCCGCGTCCGAGCGGGGAACGGAAATCGGTCCCCCGGGAGAGAGTGAGAGTAGGGCCCCCAAAGACAGGCGGCCCTCTGCCTCACGAACAGGTCGCAGCTCCAGGCGAAGGTGGCCGAGTGTTCCGACCCGCGGCCGTTATCGCAGCCATCGGGGAAAGGAGACCATAGGAATCCCCACAATTGTTTGCCTAATGCTTGCTTTTCTTTGTTTCTTTTGTGTGTATTTTGCAGGTACGGGCCTGGGGCTCTCGGCAGAGCTCTGACTGCTAGAGAACGTGTCCTCTGCTTGGTGGATAGGAGTTGTTTATCACGAGTGGAGATCCACCTTTATCGAGCATCATGGGTGTACACATGTGGCCAAGAATTTTTTGCCTGGACTAAAATTTAGCAGTGCGAGAAATGCTTGCCGCACAACAAGTGAACTGGAACTCCATTTGGTAGACTTAGTGCTTGCACCCGCAAAGGAACAGGCAATCAGGTTCTGCTACAAGTCTTGCCGTGACTTCATTGTGATCCCCGCTTGCAAAAGAAAACTTTGTGCTCCTCCACCACAGTGGCAGGGCCGCCAACAGGATGTCACTTAATCCACTTCTTCTGTCTATGCAGCTGTTGCTGCTTCTTGGTATCCCTTCCACGACCGGTCAGCACTACAAGCTTGTCAACGGCAATCTAACCTCTTCGTCATGTCTGCAAGATTAGGCCAACACGTGGAATCGGTTTATCTACAAAGAAGCGCCTCCCTTTTCGGAGTTTACCGTCCCTTGCATCGACGCGTCAGGCCTGGCCTTGGCATCATCATCATCATCTACAGTATTTTGGGAGCATATAAAGAAACGACCGTCGGCGGACGTCTTCAGTGGGCACAGTGGCAGGGCCGCCAACAGGATGTCACTTAATCCACTTCTTCTGTCTATGCAGCTGTTGCTGCTTCTTGGTATCCCTTCCACGACCGGTCAGCACTACAAGCTTGTCAACGGCAATCTAACCTCTTCGTCATGTCTGCAAGATTGGGCCAACACGTGGAATCGGTTTATCTACAAAGAAGCGCCTCCCTTTTCGGAGTTTACCGTCCCTTGCATCGACGCGTCAGGCCTGGCCTTGGCATCATCATCATCATCTACAGTATTTTGGGAGCATATAAAGAAACGACCGTCGGCGGACGTCTTCAGTGGGCACAGTGGCAGGGCCGCCAACAGGATGTCACTTAATCCACTTCTTCTGTCTATGCAGGTTAGTAAATACAACGTCTCTATGTTTCGATCTGATGATAGATGCCTTGTCCTGCTGCTGTGCCCAAGCAGTGTGTTTTGTTTTTTGTTTGATTGTGCCAAGTTGTTACTATTGCTTGCTGGGGACGTTGAATCTAACCCGGGTCCCCTCACGGAAGCTCAGGAACAGCTTATGTTGCAGAGTCTGGCTATTCTTCCTCAACTACAGGCGGGTCAGACAGAGCTTCTTAATGAGTTAAAGACAATAAAAAATAACCAGAATTCATTGGACGAAAAAATAGGAGAATTAACGAACAGACTTACGACTGTCGAAGTCAATTTGGCCTCGCTACCACAGTTGCGGGTTGATATGGAACACCTTAATATCTCTACGAGCCATATGGCCGCGCAAATTAAGAGTCTATCCTCGCAGTGTGATAACCTCGAAAGTCAATCAAGGAGGTCGAATTTGATTTTTTATGGAATAACTGACTCCCCTGGCGAAACCTGGACCGCCTCGGAGGCTAAAGTTATCTCCCTTTGCCAGGAAGTTCTAGGAGTTGAAATTAATTCTTCGTGCTTGGAACGTGCGCATAGGCTGGGAGCTTTCAGAGCGAATCGTAACAGGCCTCTCATTGCGAAATTCTCATCATTTAAGCAGAAACAAGATATTTTGTCCCTTGGATCGAGGCTAAAGAACACTCCATTCTCACTTAGCGAGGATTTTTCACCTAAAATTCGAAGTGAACGCAAAATTCTTCTAGAATTTGCAAAGTAAAAAAAATGCAGATTTCAACTCAAGTATAACCGCTTACATATTGGTGACCAATCCTTTTACGTTGATGCAGTCACTAGGTCCGTAAAAAATACTGCTGCCTAACAATCAAAAAGGCCTCGTCAGAATGTAGTCGCACCTCTTACTAATCTTATCGTTCTAAATGTAAATTGTAGAAGTATTAGAAACAAAACTGACGATCTTGCTGCTCTAATCTTGGTCACTGGTGCTAGCATTGTTATTGGGACGGAATCTTGGCTTGATCAGTCTATATCCGATTCGGAAGTTTTTCCAGTGCATTTCACAGTGTATCGTAAAGACAGGAATGTTTCAGGTGGTGGTGTCTTTTTGCTTATTCATGAAAGTTTAAAAAGCTGCAAGATTGATTTCAATGGCTTATCTTGTGAAACGGTTTGGTGCCGCGTCTACCTTGAAAATGGCAACTACCTTTCCGTAGGCTGTTTCTATAGGCCGCCAGCAAGTGATGCTAGCCCAGTTTTTTCTTTGTATAATGCTTTGTCAGTGGTCGAAGACGGTTTTGTTGTTATTGGTGGCGACTTTAATTTACCTGAAATCCAATGGATAGATCACCGGCCTTTAACTGCTAGCTCTTCTGGTATATACGCAGCATTTATTAATCTGATTAACGACTACAGTCTTAAACAGTTTGTTAACGAGCCCACGAGAATTTCTCCCAGCCGCTCGAGTCTTCTAGATCTTCTTTTCAGTAATTACGATTCGGCTATTACAGCTGTAACAGTCATTCCTGGAATTAGTGACCATATGGCTGTGGTCGCTAATTTGGCTTGTTCTTTTAAACATGATTTTTCGTTTCGTCCTAAGAAAGTGTACTTATTCGATAGGGGTGATTATACTGGCCTATCGAATAACCTAAGTTCATATTTTCCGGCTTTCGAAGAATTAAGCGTATCGGGTGACGTGCATTTATTGTGGAACATTTTTAAAACGAGATTATCAACCCTTGTTGAAACTTTCGTTCCATCTAGAATTCTTTCGTCCAAGCGACGTCGTGACAAACCATGGTTTAATTCTGAATTGCGCAAATTAACAAATAAAAATAAACGTGCCCTGAAACAATACCGCACACGCCGTGACTCTGCATCTTACAGAAAATTATTTGAGATAGGAGCTGCCCTCAAGCATGCGATAACTTCGTCCCGAGCAAATTACTTCGCGACGCTAAATACTAAGCTTAAACAGAACCCGAAGGAGTTATGGAAGTTCATTCGATCAAATCGTAAGGATACCGTGGGCGTCCCACCTTTGAGTGTTAGTGGTGACATTGTCACCGATGACAACTTAAAGGCTGTCACTTTTAATAGCTACTTTAGGTCTGTATTTTCGGATGTCATTACGTGTGATTATGATCATTCCGAAGTAACGGTTAATCCTGTGGTTCGCATGTCTGAAATTTATTTTGACGTGCATGGTATTTTTAAGCTTTTAACCAAAATAAAGCAAGGTTCAGCGTCTGGTCCCGATGATATCCCGAACACTGTTTTAAAGTCCTGTGCTGATGTTATCTCGCGTTACTTGACCATTATATTTACAGTGTCTTTGGAGACTGGTGTATTGCCACATGACTGGAAAACTGCAAATGTTGTCCCGATTCACAAGTCTGGTCCCAAAAATCTAGTCGTTAATTACAGGCCAATCTCTCTTACGAGTGAATCTTGTAAAGTCATGGAACACGTGATTTACTCCAGTCTCATGAGTCACCTTGCCCAAATTAATTTTTTTACTCCAGCTCAGCATGGCTTCCGTTCTGGTTTATCTTGCACTACTCAGTTAACTGAATTCTATCATGACTTGGCATTTTCATTCGATAGGGCAAAACAGGTCGACTGCATATTTTTAGATTTTAATAAGGCCTTTGATGTGGTTCCACATGCTCTCCTCATGTTTAAGCTTCGGAAACTAAACATTGATTCCAAAATTTTTTGTTGGATAGGTGACTACTTAAGCTACAGGAAACAGTCTGTAGTAATTAATGGGATTCGGTCCCCGTCAGTCCAAGTTACATCTGGTGTCCCACAGGGATCGGTACTCGGACCTCTCCTGTTTTTAATTTTCATTAATGATCTGGTCGAAAAAGTTTCTTCTAAAATAAGATTATATGCCGATGACTGCGTTTTGTACGCAGATGTTTCATGTAATGCTGACGCCCTTGCTCTTCAAAGTGATTTGGACAGGATTGAAGCTTGGTGTTTTCAATGGCGTATGTCTTTGAATATATCGAAATGTGTCTATATCAGGTTCACAAGAAAAACGAATTTCTTCCCTTCTTCATACACCATTGGTGGATTGCCCCTCATCCTTTTAAATGAAACTAAATATTTAGGAGTTATTTTTTCGTCAAATTTAAGTTGGAATAAACATGTTGACCATATAACCGCCAAGGCTAGTCGATCGCTAGGTTTCATTAAACGTAATTTTAGATTGGCCTCCTCGTCACTGAAAGAAACCTTATATTTTTCACTTGTTAGATCAGTTCTTGATTATGCGTGTACAATCTGGGACCCCTATAGGTTCAACTTGGAGGAGCAGATTGAAAAAATACAGAACCGTGCTGCAAGGTTTGTTACGGGAAATTATGATTTCAGGACAAGTGTAACTGAACTGAAGTCATCGCTGGACTGGAGGCCGCTGAGGCACAGACGTCAGTGCCTTCGTCTAAAACTTCTGCATAACATCTTCCACAATAATACTGGTATATGTAAATCAACACATCTTCTAGAACCTGCTTATGTGTCTTTAAGGGTTGACAATTCAAAAAAGATCCGTCCATATAAGTGCAGAACTGATGTTTTTAAATTCTCTTTTTTCCACGGTCTGTTGAGGATTGGAATAAGCTTCCTAATGACATTGTAGAAACTTTGATGCCAGAGCTGTTCTTTGAGAAAATTCAATCAATTGTTTAAATTTTCATATGATTTAGTCTTTATAAGTGTAGTAGTGTTTTCTTCTTTTTTTCGTGTATAACGATGTATATTTTGCATGTTATTTTTGTGCCCCCCTACTGTAATGCCTTCTAGGCGATGTAGGTACTCTAATAAATAAAAAAATAAAAAGGCAATCGGGCGATCAGCAAGCAACAAGTTTGTCCAGGTATGCTCCCGTCATTTCGCTTTGAAAGTCAAGTAGTTGAAGTTTTGCACTGAACCTGTCCTGCCAAAACGAATATTTTTAGGTCGCGTTTTAATTGTATTTTATGACGCTCACCCACCTTGCTCGCGGATGCCATGCGAAAAATAAATAAGAAGAGGAAAGCTGAAAGGACTGCAGATTGATTTTATTAGTTTTTTTGTCATATCAGTCGGTTTTACTAGTACATCGACAGGACGCTTGTATTGGACCGTGGTTCGTTCAAGAAGAAATGTTAGAACGCCGCTTTCATGGTCGCATCTTGCGTGCATTGCTGCCGTTTTTAAACGGAGGCGGAACAACAGAATGACGTAGAAGAAAGCGGACGCCGACGTGCAGTTTTTGCGTCCTCGTCACACGGGCCTTAAGCGCGAAACGCATGCGCGTCAAAACTGTCCCATCCGACGTAACAACTGTCGTAAAAATGGCCGCTCCGACTCGCACTCGAGAGCTCGAGGCAAATATGTTTCCGACGTGTCGTGGCGTCGTTCTGTTCAGCTCCGCCCAGTTTCGGGTATCCCACCACCTGATGGATGCTAATGGCTATATTTATAACTGGTGGTAGCTTGCGCCACCTGGCCTATAAACCAAAAATACTTCCCTCACATTTCGTGGTTTTTCTGACTCGAAAACAAACACTATAGTTTTATTATAATCCATTATATTGTGCGTGTCTGAAGATTTTCGTGAGGTTACTTTCCTGCTCAACATCACTTCATCACGATGGACCGCTGTGGACCTTAGAAGCCATCTCAGCGAACCGAACCCTGCGCATAAATCACGTGACTACGTACCCCGCGCAAGTCTGCGTCTCTCCCGAAGTTCACGTGAAACTCGGACAACATTGGAATGGCTCGTAGCGTCCGCTGCTGTCCATCGTAAGGTGAAACCGAATATATTCAGGTTTCGACGCTCTCGATCGGTCCCAGAAGGCCGGCGCGCTTTGGCGCGCGAAATAAGCAGCTCTTTTGTGCGCGCGGGATAACTCGATGGTGTCGATTTCTATTACAACGACGACTCGCGTGACGCACCGCGCACCGCCACATCCGCTTCCCCGGGCCACGTACACCTCCTCGCCCGATCGGTCCGAAAGTCACGTGACAACATGACGTTCGCACCATCGGTGCTGCCATTGGCTGCGGCCCTTCGAAAATCGGACAGCAGTGCGGCGAATATCTGGCAAGTTCGTCGCATGCCGGCGCCGGACGGAGACCCCGTTCGACGCTCCGGTGCGACGAAAACCCTCGCCTCCGAACGTCGTTCCGGCAGTTCACACGTCAGATCGGACAGTTTTGACGCGCATTTGTCTCGCGCTTTAGAGACGACGATAGGCGGTGATGAAATAGCAGATGATGCCAGAGGCCGCCGCGCGTCTGCTCGCGCGACTAGCAAGGGGGCCAGACGCCAGACTAAACGCACCGGGTGTCGGGAAACTGAGACACTAGGTTTGTTATCGAGTACGGCCAAGCAGCCAAGCCAATCCAGTAGTAATGGGCTGGGCCACAGACTCTATGGACGGGGTTTAGAACTCTGCAGTGACATTCACCTACATTTCGTCTAACGGCGTAAATATTACGTGAATTTTTGAAATATTTCTTAAAAGAAATCGCTAAAATAAATACGAGTTGCATTATGCTCTTTTATTATATTTTATTTTTAATGTCAGTGTTTCTTTGATAAATCAAGGAATCCCTCAACCGAGACACCGGAGGAATTTTCAAATTCGCATAGTTTATGTTCTTCGATGCCTTTAGATACTGGTTTAAGAAGAAGGTTTGGTTCTAGACATGATACATGTGCTCAATGTCGAAAGAAAAAAACTGGGCGCGGCGTCGCAAAGTGAATGAAGCATTCTAACGCGAGAGGTCAGTTGAAGGGATACTTCAACGAAATTTGAAATATACCCGTCGGGTTCAGAAGCAGGCTGAATATGATCCACAATATCCGAAAATGACAATCGCAGGTTCATATTTTGAGCCTGATGGCTGCATTTTTCGTTATAAACGGCCCACTCTGGCAAGCGCTCGGAGAGCAGCCAGCAGACGTAGTTCGTCTCAGGATGAGGAAAGCTGCGGCGAGGCTGACGTCGTCAGGATGCCCCTAGCCGTTCCAGACACCGAAGCGGTCGATCCACGCCAGCGATTGGGCCACCGCGACTAACGGCAAAGCGTCTTTTGTGTGAGTTTCGAGTGACGGGTTAATATTTTATAATCTTCTAGATGGAGAATAGCGACGTATGAGTCACACAAAAGAAAGTCCCGATGAGTGGGGAGTTCCTGCTTTCCCTTTTGTCTTGGCGTCACGTTCAAAGCAGTGTATAGTTCTAGGCGAGACAGCTATCGTTACAACCTGTCAAGGTTCCTACACGATCATTACAAACGATGCTTTAGCGACATCGACCAGGTGCTCTTTGCTAATCGTTTAATTTGTTTTAAAATTCTTGTTCGCGTCTTTTTTAACAAGGTATTGATGTGTCCGATGTGATACTGCTCCCTTGAACACGTATAAACCAGAAAATAGGCGCCGAAATTTCGTTGTAGTATCCTTTTAAAGAGAATTGGAAACCCTGAATGTCTGAGGCAGGCTGATGCCATAACTATGTTTTGCAGATAAAGACCCAGAGGTTTCTGCCAACACATTTTTGAAACAATCATCCTGAAGGGTGCAACCTTTTTATGTGTACTTTGCATTGGAGAAGAGGAATACGTATTGCCTAAGAGGACTGTCAATTACGTTCTTGAGTGTCGTCAGTTTCAAAGAGGAACAAAGCTTCTTTGCTTTCGAGTGCAAGGAACCCGAAGGCCTGACTTTAAAGGCACACGTGTTTTTGTTTTTGTTTTTACAGGGCAATATCTACTTTTTCGGCATCAGAGCCCTCCTTCAAAATAACGAAGACACCCGTCTTATCAAATTGATGCGGCTTAAAGTGGTTTTTACGCAGATATCTGCCCTGCAGCACAAATCAGTAACTTGCCTGACTGACTTGATGGATGGTGACAAAGGGTGCATGCGGACGGCTGAACCTAAGTAGTCTAGACGTTGAGGTTCTGGAATCGACGCTGCAACATTATACTTGAAGACGATCTCGAAATTAGTTCCACCATGTCGGCGGAGAGCTGAATCTCAGAGAATAAAACCAGGGGGTCCAACTTGGTAGGTTTTACGTTGAGACAGGACGCCCTCACCTTTACGATGATCCTCTTGCCACGACGTTTCAAGGAGCCAAAAATTTGTGGTTAAAAGCATTCTGTACTCAAGTAGGGAGCTGATAGCCTAGCATGGAGATTCTCTCACTTTTACTGGAAATCACTCTGCCTATTAGCCGCAAGTTCAAGGGAAATACCTTTCCTCAAAATCTGCCAGAATCGGGAGCAAAATGAAGAGCCATAATGTGGTGATTCCCTATGCGGACAACTTCACGCGAAGTTTAAGATCTCTACACGTTAAGTTCGGCAAGGGTGCTGCCTTTTCTGCCGCATGCGCCTCAAACAGCTGTGCCAAATGGTCAATATGAGAGGCGTTCAAAAGTGGTGCAGTGTCATACACACCAACAAGTTTGTTAAGTGTTAAGACAAGAAGGGTTACTTCGTAGCCTTGAGGTGTGGGGGCCAGTACATTGGTTAAACAGGACGATGTGTCATCCACCGTCTCAGGGAACATAACCCGAAGGCTTCAAAGGCCTCTGATGTGCCCTTTCACCTCATCGTTTTTTATGCGCCTACGTGTGATGGTTGCACACAATAGCTTTCGCGATACCAGAATTCTTGTGGTGCACAAGAGTAAATTTGGAATAGAAATCATGGAGTCATTTGGAAGGGGGAGGGGTGTGGGTGCGGTATGAAACAATATTTCTGCTCCTCCATTCTAACTGGCGAAAACGAAAGTAGAATTTCTTATACCCGAAAGTTCAAGACTGCTTCAAACACCAACGTAATACTGTTTTCTGAAGCCTTTTTTTAACTAAAGTTTATATATTTTAGTTTTATATTTTTTCCCGTTTGACATTTGTTTTCCTTTCAAGATTATTTTATCTCTCTCTCTCAAAGATATTGTAGATGCCTTTGCAGGGGCGGTTATGTTTTAATATTGTTGTTGTTAGTTGAAAGATATTATGTTCTGTGCTCCGTCCTAATTGGGATCCCCTTCCGCGTGTAAAATTGACAGATGAAAGCATTTTATAAAAATAAAATATAAACTCAAAAATATAGTGGTGGAAATGGAAAAACAAAGGTATACAGTCCTGGGCCGGAGCAAAATGTTTGCGCATCTATCCACTTGACTAGCAAAATATTGAAGTTTTCACAAATCTGTGTATTCAAACGTCATCATCGAGCGTGACTTTTCCACATATTGGTTTTATTTGTTTGGCTCAGCACGACTTCAACCGCCTTTTGAATGCCCTTTCTAGCGGCATCCAAGATGCAACAATGGATTCCACTGCGAAAGTACACGAATGCCTTTTATTTTACTTCTAATTCAGGCCTCTTGACGCTCTCTTGAAGAGCGGAATGCGAATTTTATTCGTTGAAATGGTATGAAAACAGCGCATAAAGAGGGAGAACCAGTTTAAAGAGAACTCAGACACAGCGCTGACTCACAACTCAAAAATATACTTCTGCACCGTTCATCAAGGAAACATAAAAAAGGACACGATAAACACAAAAACAATGAACCCGATAACACACCCTCCGCTATCATGCCGACACACGCATGCAGGTACCTGCCGGACATTTTAATATTTCTAGTAAGGGAATGATTAAACGGAAAATTAAAATTATTGGCCTATATACGGCACATTCTTCTTCAGTACGTACCGAATATAATTTAGATTTACATCTTCATATTAATGATGCTTTCTGGCGTCTTCACAGATGCGTCAGAGCTCTACGTGAGTGCTATTAAACAGTGCTGGCAATAGTACTTATCTTACTTTTGCAGTGCTGATGGTGTACTTTTTTGTTTTTGATACGACTCTGATAAGGTGCTGAATCAGTGCTACTTTAAGTTCAATTTAGTGCTGTTTTAGGATAGATTTAATCCTCTGCCATACATGTGAATTCGTGTATACTGGGCCTGATAGACACTTCTCGAAAGATGGACAACTCTGATATATGATAAATATGATTTGAAAACAGCCTCAGATAAACAGGGACGAGAACGGGTAAAGAATACGACAGGACAACGACCGCTGTCCTGTCGTATTCTTTACCCGTTCTTCGCCCATGTTTATCTGAGGATGTTTTCATCATGTTTAACTATTACCAACTGGCCCAAATCACCACCCTACTTCTGATATATTATCTTGATTGCAAGCGTGCTGGTAAATTAGGTCCTTAAGAAATAAAAGGGAAGAGTCATAGAGGTCGAAGGCAGGTCTAACATCTTTCCGGCTGGAAGTTCGAACATGTATTGACGACCCGACTCAAACGTTAGCCACCCCTGGAGCAGCAACCTGAATAAAAATGGAGGGGAAAGAGGGGTGGAGGAGATAGAAAGGAAATAGGGACAGGTCTTGTTGGTGAGATAACGACCAAGGAGATACAATTGGCCGTTTATTTAGGTTGCAGTTGTCAACGAATGTACTTGATTATTGCTTCCGACAGGATGAGAGAGGGTGAGTTCATGTTGAGCGGGAAGTGGAATGACGCAGTGTGTATGCCTCAATTACTTCCAGGGCAAGATGGCGCCGAAAAAGGTTGCGTGCGGAAAGTACTCCACCCCCATAATCAGCAAGCAGCCATTTATAGCTTGTTGCGGCGGCTGCAAACGCAAGTATCACTGTGCTTGCACCAGCATAGGCCTTGAGGAATACAACGTGCTCATGCCATCAAGCTCCGGCGCATACAAATGCAGTGTTTGCACTCGACGAAACCGGGCTGCATCGGAAGATACGACCACGCAAGCGGTACCGGATGGATCCCATTCCGAGAGCGAAGATAACTCATCTCCGGAAAATACCATCGTCGGCGAACCGCTGGTCATCCCACTTGCACTGGAAAGTGTCCTTGACAAGGTTGTGGTCAAGTTAGACGTTTTAACGTCCGAGGTGAAGTGTTTATAGGTGGACAACAAGAACCTTCGTTCCCAAGTGTCGATTCTTCAAAAGCAGCTTCTTGAGCGTGTGCCGCAAGCTTCAGTGAAGCACCGGAATTATGCCACAGCAACTTCGTCGTTATCTGCTGGTCAACAGAAGCCGTCAACAACGGGAATGGATGATGCAGCACACCGTGCTTCGCGAGGCACAGCAACGGTTCAACGTGCCAAAGATAGCCCCAACGGGCAACACATGCAGGGTCTCGACTTTGCCGGTGTCAGCGAACGACAACGGGCCGACAATCTGACGGAAAACGATGGCTTCATCATGGTCGCTCTCTGACGTTGTCAGAAGCCGTCAGTGGGAACCGCTTCCAAGGTGACCTCTGTTTCCCGTGCCCCTGCTCGAAAAGCCCTATTTGTGTCGCGACTTGACCCGACCACGACTGTGGCCGATATTAACGCTCTGGTTGAGCCCGTGTTGGGTAGCAGATCATCTGTTGCACGTAGCTAATTACGAAGTTTCCGTCCTATTCTTCATTTCACGTTTTTGTAGACGATGTTTCATTTGACTTGATTAACAACCCTGAAGTTTGGCCCGAGGGCTGCATATTTCACCACTTCTTCGGAAAGCTTGACAGCGCACGTTCTTTTGAGTCGGAATCCACTAACTGCCCAGAAAATGGCTCAGGTCCTTAAAACCTACTGTCAGAATGTTCGCGGTTTGCGTACGAAAGCCGACGAATGTATGTCAAATGTTGTCGCTGATTCTTACAATATTATTTGTTTAAGTGAGACCTGGCTGTTAGACGAAATTCCCAGCTATGAATATGTTCCTGTTTTTTACAACGTTTACAGTAGAGACAGGGATTACGCTTCAACTGGTCAGAAATTCGGCGGCGGTGTTTTAATCGCGGTGGATGAGTCAGTGACGTCTTGGCGGAGGCAAGATTTGGAAACCTGCCCATAATGTGTTTGGATCGAAGTTTTATCACGAGGAGGCGTAAATCGTCTCATTGGCAACTTTTACTATCCCCTCTTTTCGACCACAGTGATTTCACTAATCATCTTTCCAGTCCTGAAAAGAAAATCGACTTTTCAAAATATCATGTGCCTATCTACGGCGATTTTAATCTCCCAGGTATAGACTGGTCATCTCGCAACGCCACCAGCGGAAATTTGCATGCTTCAAAGAAAGCTGTTTCCTTGATGAACTTTATTAATTTTAATGGTTTCATTCAACTCAATCACATTTCAAACAATGCTGGGAACATTCTTGATCTCTCTCTTTCAAACAGCCCCATTGAATGCATTGAAGCCGCCACTGACGCGCTAATTCATCCTGATGTTTCTGTGTAACCTACTACCTTATGCGGGATCAGTGTTCTAGACAAAGTTATCCCAAGTACAATTACAGTGCTGGTGATTACCTGGGATTCTATGAGGTTTTAAGAGATCATGAATGGTCAACAGTGTTAAATGATCAAAACGTAAACACTGCTACAGACTCCTTAACCCACACTCTCATAAATGGAATGGATATATTCATTCCAAAGCGTTCATTGAAATGTTCCGGGTATTCCCATTGGTTCTCAAGAGAATTGAAACACTATATACGCAGGAAAAGGCACTTCCATAAACATTATCAACGAAGCGGTGTCGATTTATGGTATAGAAAATTCAGTATTTGCCGGACGCTAGTTAAAAGGTTATTCAAGTATGACAAACAGGTTTATAAGCAAAGAATTGAAAGCTCTCTATACCAAAAGTCTGGCGAGTTCTGGAAATTTGTAAAGCACAATACAAACACTAGAAGAGACAGTATATGTCTAAGGGGCGACACTGGATATGTATCGTCTCCTCTAGACTTAGCCAATATTTTTCGGGTTCATTTTTGTGAATGCTACTTCTCAGATTCGTTCTCGAGTTATATCCCTTCTGACAATACTGGTTACCACGATTTTCTGACAATTACCTACATTGACACTGAAGTTCTAGAAGCGATATCAAAACTGAAGTCGAAATTTTCAGTGGGAATAGATATGATGCCCAATTTTATTATTAAGGGGTGTGCACACCTAATAGCCCCCATCTTAAATCACATATTTAACCTCTCGTTCAAAAGTGTGATGTTTTTCCATCATTGCGGAAAATGTCTGTTGTCAAACCAGTGCATAAAAGTTGTGATGTTTGTGACGTAAATAACTACCGACCGATATCTTTGCTGTGTGCCTTTTCGAAGGTATTTGAGATGGTCATCTACACTCGTGTTTCGTATTATTTTAGACGGAAATTTAGTAGTGCTCAGCATGTGTTTTTTAAAGGGACGCTCTGTGGAAACTAATCTTTGTTCATTTCTTGGTTTCTCAGTTCCTATAGTTTTTTCTCGAGGCCAGGTCGATACTGTTTATTTTGATATGGCAAAAGCCGTCGACAAAGTTAATCATGATTTCCTATTGCTGAAGCTCTCATTGTATGGAGTATCGCCGACCCTTTTGAACTGGTTTAAGACTTACTTAACTAGTCGTCGTAGCAGTGTGAGAATTGCGAAGAGCTATTCCGACACTTTCATCCCGACGTCTGGGGTCCCCCAAGGATCTAACCTCGGGCTCCTACAGTTCCTCGTATTCATCAACGACATTGAAAAGTGTATACAAAAATTCACACTTGCTTTTGTTTGCTGATGACATCAAGATATTCACAAATATAAGATCATTTGACGATTCCAGTGTATGTCAAGATGATATTTTCCGCATATCTGAGTGGTGCTCCGCAAAATTGTTGGTGCTTAACAATGATAAAACAAAAATCTTATCAAAGTCTCATAAACGCGATATATTATCTTACTCTTATGTTCTTAAATCAGCTACCATCCCACGAGTCACCGAGGTTCGCGACCTTGGGATCTATTTTAACACTAGACTTTCCTTTTCTTATCATGTTTCGAAGATTGTTGCCTCTTCTGTCCGAATGATGGGTTTGCTATACAGCTTATCATGCGACTTTTAGAATCATTTACGCCTTGTCCGACTCTTCTTATGTCTGGTACGTGCAAAACTTGAGTTTGGTAGTGTCGCGTGAAATTCACTGACTGCCACTGATGCGTCACGGCTAGAAAATGTGCAGAAACGTTTTATTCGTCTTGTCTATGATAAGTATTTTGGTAGAAGGTTCTATTATGACTACGACGACATTCTTAAGAGGCGAGGTTTACAGAATTTATTGAAGCGAAGACTCTCTTGTGAAATTTTATTTTTACATAAAGTAATTAACGGTCACATCGACGCTGATCTTTTAGACTCAGTGAATTTTCATGCTCCTGCACGATCTTGTAGACATCGTTCCTTGTTTCACTCTCACTTTCAAGAAACATTGTCGCTATTAACCCGCATGCAAGTCTCTTTGAACAATGTTGACTCGCCAAATTTGGACATTTTCAGTGATTGTACCACGTTCAAGCACAATCTTGACTATGCACTGTACCATGTATAGGACAGGTGTCTCCATAAGATACTGCTGAATCCCTTTTCTTTTATCCAATCGTGGACATTTGTGCCACCATACCAGAACCTCACGGTTGTTCTGGGGCACTGGAAAAATAAACTATTTTTATTATTATTACTATTATTATTATTATACCCTGACATGTAACTTCCAATTTTTATAGTACCAGATGATTCAGGATCGCAGTTCGTGCACGTTGTGACATGCTCGGCTATCGGGTAAAGGCTTTGAACAGAATTATTGAAGGCGGCTTGTTCGAACTCAATTGCATGCACTCTCAAGCGGTCGTTAAGGCACAGGCCTGTCTGATCGATAATCTGTGACCAGCGGAATTTGAATGTATTAGACGCAGCGCTTTTGACAAGGAACTTATTTGTTGGCAGTTTTCTTGACTCCGACAGGCGAGTGGTCGGGTTGTCTAGCTTGTCGCAAAGCAAGGAAAGCTTCAAGCGTCATGAAAAGTAAACTTTTGTACTGTGCCGTTGCGTCGACGATTCGACACTGTGGGAAGTGTTGTGGAAGTACGAGATGCACCCGTATCGCGAGGCACAGAGACTGCTCTTAGGCATCTTGATGGAGAAGAGAGCTGATAGAATGCGCCTAATACTGGGGTCGAAGACGCCTTGCACG